>CAJUYI010000359.1:119966-140805 GCA_910591695.1 Galerucella pusilla
TAATAATAATAATAATAATAATAATAATAATAATAATAATAATAATAACCTTTATTGCCCAACAGATATAAATCCCTTTACAGAGCATACGAAAAAATACAATTGACATTTGCAATTAAACAAATAAATAAATAAACAGATACACAACAATAAAATCGAATTACAATAATAAAAAAAAATTACATCAATAAAGTAGAATAGATAAATTACATAATAAATTCAGAATGAGCCTTTTTCCTAATAAAACTCAGACTATCAACAAACAAGTCACACGAACTACATAAATGATTAAAATTACAACACATAACATTTACTGGCGAGTTAAATAAAATGTTAGTTCTAGATCCTTCACAATAAAAAAGTAAATGTTGTCTAGTATTGTAATTAGGCACATTAAAACTGAACTTACTTAGAATCTCTGGACACATAATTACACCGTGAAAAATCTTATACAAAAGAGACAAGGATGACAGAACTCTACGACAAACTAGACTTTCAAAATTAAATTTATCTAGGAGAGATTGATAATTAACTCCTCTTGATGGATAAGATCCGCACATTTTAAAAACTAAATATTTTAAAAATTTCCTCTGCACAGATTCTGCCCTGGTAATGTGATAATTATAGAACGGATACCAAATAATTGAACAGTATTCCAATTTGGAACGAATAAAAGAGTAGTAGAGTGTTTTTAACACAGAAATATTTTGAAAACCTCGACAGTTCCTCACAATGAAGCCATAAAACCTAGATGCCTCTGCTACTTTAGTCTCAATATGTTCAATAAAATTCAAACGTGAATCGAAAATAACCCCCAGATCCTTAATAGATGAATGCTGAGATAGAACATTTCCATCTATATTGTAGTCAAAATTTACCCTCGTTTTTTTCTTAGAGTATGATACCTTTTTACATTTTGAAACATTCAATGCTAGTCTGTTCACGGAACACCAGTCAGATATTTTTTCCAGATCGGACTGCAATACTACACAATCAGCCACATTAGATATGGGAAGAAATATCTTCATGTCATCTGCATAAATCAGCCTACCTGAATCTAAAGAGCGATCAATGTCATTTATAAATAAAAGAAATAACAAAGGTCCGAGGTTTGATCCCTGTGGAACACCTGATTTAGCTGTATATTTTTGTGAAGAGTGACCATTATAAAAAACAAATTGCTTCCTACTCTCTAAGTAAGACTGAAAAAACATTAACAAATTTGGTGAAAATCCGAACTGATTCAATTTATCAATCAAGATACCATGATCCATTCTGTCAAATGCCTTAGAGAAATCTGTATATATTACGTCCATCTGTCCACCTGCATCTATCACTTCAGATAATAACTGTGTTATCAATAGTAAATTGGTTTCAGTCGATCTTTTACTCATGAAACCATGTTGCGCGGGAGATATAAGATTGCAAACAGAAGGATAGATACGATTATAGATGACCATCTCAAAAACTTTGGAGAAATTTGACAAAATTGAAATAGGGCGATAGTTGTTAATTTTATACCGATCATCAGATTTGAATACAGGAATAATTTTAGCTTCCTTCCATGTATCGGGGAAGGTTACAGATTGTAAAGCAAGATTGAATATAATCTTTAGAGGATAAGCTAATACAGAGATACAGTCTCGTACAAAAAAAGATGGAATGTAATCACAACCTGATGTCATCTTGTTTTTTAATCTTTTTCCAGCCTCAATGATTTCCTCTTCAGTGATATTTTTCACGTTTACAATGTCACCATAAAAATGTGCTTCATACAATTTTGCCCTAGAAGAATCTGAACCTGTTGATGATACAAAAACACTTTCAAAAAACTCAGCAAACTTATTAACTATACTAATAGGGTTTGAATATGTTTCATTATTAAATGACATAGATCCAGGTAAACGTGAACTTTTATTCTTTGCATTTATGTATGACCAAAACTGATTAGAATCGGTAGCAATATTAGTTTCAATTTTGTTTAGGTACAATTGATAAGCAAGTTTGATCTGTAATTTGGTTTGTTTCCTTAATTGCTTAAATTGATCATGAAAGTATGTATTGTTTGTTTGCCTGTATATAAAAATTTTAAACGTAATTTCCCACCATGGTACAACTCTGATATCATTTATAATATTAAACTTAAAGAGAAGTATCTTCATAATTACAGGCACAAAGTTATCAAGAATTGTATACAGCTTGTCATAAAACTCACCAACCACCCGATTAACATCATTCAAATCTAATAAATAATCCCAGTTAACATTCGAAAGAAATTCATATAACTGCAAATAATTAGCATGTTTAAAGTTGTAAGTCTTTTTGTTCAAGTTTGGTTGAAATTTATCTAAACTTTTAAATAAATTAATTACTGTTATAAATAATGAAGGGTGGTAAGTATCTTCTGTGACAACAGGAGGTATATTTCTTATAACATCACATTCCAAGTTAGACAAAACCAGATCCAATAAACGATCAGAAGAATTTTTAATGTTATTAAATTGTTTCAAGTCATAAAAATTAATAAAATGATGGATAGTATAGCATTTTCGATCATTAATGTTATTATTGATAAAGTTGCTGACATTAAAATCTCCAAAAAATAAAAG
Organism: Galerucella pusilla; assembly: GCA_910591695.1. Classification (NCBI taxonomy): domain Eukaryota; kingdom Metazoa; phylum Arthropoda; class Insecta; order Coleoptera; family Chrysomelidae; genus Galerucella; species Galerucella pusilla. Next base: position 122,576 of record CAJUYI010000359.1, read on the forward strand.
ATCTTCACCGTGCAAAGCATCAAAAGATTCCAAACATTCAAAAAAATCCTCAAACATATCAACAGATACTGAAGGGGGTATGTACACTAATAATGTTATAAAGGACCTATGAAGAACCTGACATTTACAAATTAACAAATCAATATTAACAAAGTTTCCATCAAAAAATAAGGTGTCCATTTGAATACAGGTAATATAATTCTTAAATGCTAACATAACTCCACCACCAACTGTAAGACCAGTACCAGCAAGATTTCGATCCTTTCTAAAAATTTGGTAACCACTTGGAAACATCTCAGAATCTTGAACTACTGGCTGCACCCATGTTTCAGAAACCGCGACAATATCACTCTCAATGTCACTAATGTATGAATAAAAACAGTTAATTTTTGAATTAAGTCCTCGAACATTTTGATAAACGCAGGTGAGTGGTGTATTACTATTACTGCTGGGCGTCATCAGTTTAAATTCACAACTTTAGGATTACCGTTAAAATACTTCAGATACACGTTCTCACCATTTTCCCTCCTAGTTCTTACTTCATCCTTCAATTTCTTCAAGTTTTTTCTTTGCGATAACGTCATATCTGACTCTATATACTTAAATTTTTCGGTTCCAATTAATTTTCTTTTTATTTCTCAAAACCTCCAACACATCACTCGATCTTTTTAAACTAACTTTTAGGGGTCGGGCACCGTTTTTGTTATTTTTACCAATTCTCAACACATTGACAACATCAGTAGTATTATTTACAGTAATCTTCGTCAATATGGATTTAACTACTTCTTGATCATTTCCGTTTTCGGGAAGGTTAAATATCATTAAATTATTAGCTCTTTGTTGACGATCATTTAGTTCATTAACGATATACCTTCCGTTATAGCATTATCACTGGGTAATTTAATTGATTCTAATTCAGATTCAAGTTTCTCAACAAATGTTTACGCAAATTTTATTTGTCACTTTGACAGCTCAGTTGTCACATTTTGTAAACAATTCCTAACATATGTCATTGATTATAATTTCGAGGTTAAGTGTAAAATCACATTCAACTAATCTAAGACAAACGTAAAACAGCAGAATACGTTACCGATTATGACGTAACGGCAAAGGATGGTTGAACAAACATATTTTTCACGTTTGTTGTTTTATTTTTTACTAAGTATTATATTCCAAAAAAGTTAACTTTATTCAGTTTGATAAACAAAATCTATGCTTGTAATTTCCAAGTAAAATTTTATTATGGTAAATTTTTTTACATCAAGTTTTACTCAACGAATCACAAACGGAATGTCAGAGTTTGACAAATTTCCAATCGATTGGAAATTCCTTCTACGAACAAACCTATAATACATATGTTACACAATTGTCAATTAGTTCGAAAAGTCTGAAGACTACCCTTTCGGAACACCCTTTCTTAAAATGCTCCTCCTAGTTTAAAAACAAGTTATAGGAGTTATGATGATTCCCTTTGTCAAAGAAACAAAGTACCCACAAGTACATTTTGATCAAAGGCTATCATGAAACACTCACTTTCAGAATGCTACATTGAAAGCTCCGGCAGAAAAAACTTGGGTCTCAACTCATGTCCCAAAAGGGCTGTTACAGACATACTGCAAGTGGGAGCTATTAGAACGTTAAATAGCACACAAAGGCTTGCTTTCATGAGTATTATGGATGCCATAAATACCACTACCATAATTGTGCTACACACTACACATATTTTTATACAAGGCGACTACTTTAAAGTCAACAATACAGTGCTGACTACAGCAGCGGTGCTGTCAAGGTCCTATCCATTTGACAGAAACGCTGGAGGGGTGTGACCAGAGTGGGTAAAGGATGGATGAGGAAATGGAGAGGTGGGATGAGTATGAGGGCGCGCTAAATGGAGCGATTGGGAGCAGGAGAAATTGGGTGGACCGGAAATTTGGGGAGGTGAACTACTTCTTGACGGAGGTGCTCACAGGGCATGGGTCGAGAGTGGGTTACCTCCACAAGATTGGGAAAAGAGAAACTGGAGTGTGCGAGAGATGTAAAGTGGAGGATGATGTGGCACAGATGTTTAGATGTTGGAAGAACGAGGAAGTTTTAAAGAAGTTGGAAAATAAACTGGGAGAGGCGGTGTATTGGGAAAATATGGTGGAGATTATGGTGAGGGGCGAGGAGGAATGGATGAAGATAAGTAGCGTAGTAGAGGGCATGATTAGGGGAAGAGAAGGACGCGACATGGAATGTGAGAGGTAGGAGTAATAGAAAGAAGAAGATGATGGAGAGTGTGTGAGCGACCACCGCCTGTCTTGAAGTATGTAGGGTAGTGATTCCAAGGCGGGAGTAACAGCGAGTTTGAGGTGGAGATAAGTCCAACACTGTCTGGGTACTGGTTAAGGACCCATTCGAACATGAGTTTCCCATCCCGGCCCGAAAAACAAAATCTAACCACTGTACATACAGGCTGTACCAATCTTACGACAAACTTCGGTATATGGATTATTTTAAGAGATATTAAAAAGTGTTATTAACAAAAATAGTAGATGTGCTGAAGGTCCATATTTTGAAATTATATCGAACTATACAGAGTGCTGCATAACTCCGTTACAACCAAACATATGTTTTTTCAAATGGGAACCCCTGTATATTATACCGAATTCGGATTGGTTAAATTTTTTGAAGCTTTTGATATAAGGTTTTGCCACGTTATACAGAGTCCTTCAAAAGATATGAACACGTTTATGTGAAAATCGTAGGTAAATCAACGCTCTGTAGCTTGTTGCACGTTAAAGGAAAAAAATGTATTTTGCCAAACAGAGTTTTGTAATATGATGCAATAACTCCGTATCCTATTGAATTTCAATTATATTCTTTCTTATATACAGGGTGAACGGAAACTCGAACCTGTCATTTTCTTTCTTATTTCAAATGGAGCACCCTGTATTTTATAGCAAAAATAGAATCTTTGATTATGTAACTTCAATTTTTGTCAAGAATTCCCTATATCCAAAGTTTATAAAAACACAGTTATTTTATAATATTTATTGTAAAATATACCTAACTACTGATGTGAAAGCATTAAACGTTGTATGTAACAAAAAATCCTAATTAATAATAAATTTTAATGAACAATTTATTCTAAACAAAACTAGCCACCAAAAGTATCCCAACTGTAATATTAAACTAAAGATTCAAAATGTTCACCGTTGACATCAAAGCAATGCTGCAGAATAGTTCAAATGATTGACTAACATTTCTCAGCATATCAACGTTAGCAGATCGAAATGCCGCACTAATTATCCTTTTCATGTCATCTCTAATAGCCGGGGATTTTATAAACTTATTCCTTACAAGACCGGAAACAAATAAATATACTTTTATTAAATCGGGTGACTGAGCTGGCCAATCAGTAGGGCCCCCTCTTACAGCATTGCATTGATGTTAACGGTGAACGCTTTGAACCTTCAGCTTAATATTACGGTTAGAATTATACTTTTGGTAGCTAGTTTTGTTTAGATTGAATTATTCATTAAAGTTTATCATTAAATAGGAGTTCTTGTTACAAACAACGCTAATTGCTTTCACATAATAGGTCAATAATAATAGTTTACAATAAATATTACCAGATAACTCTGTTTCTATAAACTTTGGGTATAGGGAATTCTTGACAAAAATCAAAGTTACATGAAGATTCTATTTTTGCTATAAAATACAGGGTGTTTCATTTGAAATAAGAAAGAAAATGACAGGTTCGAGTTTCCGTTCACCCTGTATATAAGAAAGAATATAATTGAAATTTAATAGGATACGGAGATATTGCATCATGTTACGAAACTCTGTTTGGCAAAATACATTTTTTTTCTTCAACTTACAACAAGCTACAGAGCGTTGATTTACCTACGATTTTCACATAAACGTGTCCATATCTTTTGAAGGACTCTGTATAACGTGGCAAAACCTCATATATAAAGCTTCAAAAAAATGTAACCAATCCGAATTCGGTATAATATACAGGGGTTCACATTTGAAAAATCATATGTTTGGTTTGTAACGGAGTTATGCAGCACTCTGTATAGTTCGATATAATTTCAAAATATGGACCTTCAGCCCATCTACTATTTTTGTTAATAACATTTTTTGATATCTCTTAAAATAACCCATATACCGAAGTTTGTCGTAAGATTGGTACATCCTGTATAATATACAATAATAAAATTAACTTTTTTTTCATATTCATGATAATTTTGTAAACAAATAACAATCGGAAAATAACTAGGGTTGTTTTCAACTTACATAGTATGCTGGAGGTGGAACATATGCCATTTGGGGCCTGTTCGGATCGTAATAAGCTGATTGAGCCGCTTCATGAGCCTTGGCGTCTAAAATTAAAAACATTCATAAGAAAATAGAAAATACATGGAGAGTGTTCAGAAAGTATCAACGGTTGCGTTATTGACTTTTCCTACGATCACTACCCAAAGTAGGCTTTTGCAGACTCAAATCTAACCGCAAAGTTGATGTTTTCCACGAGCAGTCATAATTTGACATTATTGGCGCTTTTAAGCAGAAAGTAACTTTGCCGCACGCCTAATTTTATTTATAAGTAGGTAAAAGAGAGCTAGTAGTTATTTTAATATAAACTGTAGAATAAATAAATTTTTTTGTTGATTTTCTAATATGTTAAAGCATCCAACAGTATTTTCCGTAATAATTTAATGAGATAGGAAAATCTAGAAATATCTGAAATTGATGTAATAAGTGTTGCCTACGTACATAGGTACCCGAAACTGCAATCTGGAAACTGCTAAGTACAAATTAATTTTATTTTGGTGTGATCGTAGAAAAAATCTTGTGTGTATTTCGAGCAGAAAGTTCTTTGGTAGTCTCGGCAATTTTCTGTCTCGACTGCCAAAGTACTACTTTTTGCTCTTGATGCACAAATAGCTATTGTTTACTTAGTAATGTTGAAGTGTAGATGTAGTGGAATAGTACAGTATGAAAAGCCTAACATTCCTGGACGACTGCGAAGATTGCGAAGTCCAAGCTCAAGCCGAGAATTAGTAGCACACAGTAGAAAAATGTGGCTTTTCCTACCTGGTAAACATACTATTTTTCCACAAATTGTTTAAAACAACAGATAATTTCATTCACAAATAAAGGTGCTTTGAAATTTGTAATAAAATTATGTGGGTTACTATGGAAATGTATAAAGGTAGAATTGTCAAACTTGGCGCATATAAATTTAATTTATCGCCAACCGTCAGTAAAGTCATAAATTATCAGATTGATTTCCGGAAGTAAACAAACAGTTTACCTTCCTTTACTTTATCTGCCGCATTTGCGGCAGGTAAAGTATTTTGACTTTGACATTACGGCTCCATAATAGTTTTCTTGCGATTTATTTATAAAAAATTATTGTTGGAACTCCTTTGACTTCAGGAATTAACTTTTATAATGCTTCAGGGTGTACCTCCAATTTAAATATAACAAATAATAAGTAAATTTGTTCTATATGTGCTGTTTACTTTGTCATAATAAAATACAATGAAATATACATCCGTTTCTTATATTCTGAATTCTGAGCAGTTGGCGATAAAATTTTGTGTGCACCACGTCAGTAAAGTGTCTTTATCGGACACGCCTGTTATTCGCCTCGCTTCGCTCGTCTCATAATTGCAGACTCGTCCGATAAAGAATCACTTTACTGCTTTGGTACATAAATAACTATTCTGGTGTTCTTGAAAGTGAAATGATAGTAAGTGATGATTAATTTTCCAATTCTGTGACTCCTCCACGAGCTCCTCCATAGCTGGTTGAGGCAGTAAATACTGCTACAGGTGAATTATTGCCAAAGAAATCAAGAGAAAAGTACGAATATGCATATAAACGTTTCCTTATTATAAACAATGTAATGCTGTAATAATTAAGATATTCAAAAATAAAAACTGTTGATGGAAAAGTGAGTTTATTTAACAAAAAAATTAATAATCATTTCATCATCATCATCATCATAATAATCATTTGAGGTGGAAAAAACCAATGGGGATTATTTCTAGCTTGAGGTCTTTGATAACTTCTATACTGAAAAGTTTGAGCACGGTTCTGATGTGGTTGATCACGAATTTGATAGGGTCGAGCAATAGTATTTACGTTAATCGCCCCACCCCTATAGGGCACCATAGTGCCTAAAAAATTCAACGGAGATCGAAAAGATTCATCTATATATACGAGCGTGATGTGACTTTTTGACAAAATCTCAAATTCACAGAAATATGAGTGTAGTTGGTAACATTGGATTGAACTTTTACAGAGCAATACTGGCTGGAGTTTAGCAAATTAACTTTAAACACTGATAAAGCATTTTATTTAGCATTTTTATTGAACAATGCAAACTGACCAAATTCTAATTGTATCAAAATAAATAAATATTTGGGAAACTAGCCCCTGTGCATTGAAGTTGACAAAAATATTCAAGATTTAGGTATATGATAGACAATATAATAATATAAAATCTATTAAGTATTCTTTTATACATACTGCTTTAATGCTTTACTAAATTCGACAATTTACAGTAAACTGTAATTAAGCATACAAAAAAGTTGTAGTATTTTCCTACAGTCAATAAATTTAACATTTCAAATTTTAACGTTTTAATGAAATTTGAAAAAAAAAAAATACACCAAATTCAAACACACCATAAAATCTTATTGAGCTGAAGCTTACTCACCAGCAGCATTAGTAAATTGTGGTTGTTGGAATCCACCAGCTCCCTGTGGAGCATAACCAGCAGATCCACCAGGAGTTCCAGGATAAGCCGGAGGACCTCCTTGTGGATATCCCTGTGGATATGCACCATATCCAGCTGCTGCGGGACTAGGAGGACCTTGTGGTGGTCCATATCCATTTGCTTGATAGCCTGGTATTATACCAGGATATGGTGGTGGAGCATCTGTCATAAAGACACCATCAGATGGAGGTTGTTGGGGAAATACATTTGTGGGTGGTGACCAGCCATAATAACCTAAAAAAAGGGACATAGTTAACATCATTTGATAAATTTCTAGTATAGTTTTCCATAGAGTGCATTAAAGGCTATTATTACCTTGTGGTGGTGGTGCATAGGCTGGAGGTGGAGCTGCATACCATTGTGTTTGAGGGGGTACATATGGTGGAGGAGCCTGCATACCGCCTCTTGAGGCTAGGAAGAACAAAAAAAATGCACATTTGAAAACAGTTACTACATTGATTTTTAATTGAAAAACAAAAGGAGAATTACATACCATCTCCAGATATATTGAAGTTTATAGCTGCAGTTAATATGAATAAAAAAATGTATAAGATACTAATTCAACTTATTTATTATAATAACTTTGTTTGTAAAGAAACTTTTTTGATAACTCAAATACGCAGTATGTCTACCTCTGTCTCTGTCAACTCTTAATAGATGTATCAGTACTTATGTACCCTATATTTACCTAACCAACCTCTAAAATGTTTACTATATACCATAAATTAAGTTTAGTTTGGGTGAAAAATAACTTTAATTATTTAAATTATGAAATTAATATAGATAAACTGCTTGATACATTCTTAATAACATCCTGATAAAGTTTCCATGGCACAAGCATATTGAAGTTGATTTAATAAAATACTGCATTAAGATTACATAAAAATATTATTTAAAAGATTACAATTTTACTGTCAATGAGCTTGTTATATTTTTTGTTTATTCTACAATACTTTATTAAATAGAATTAATTGAGTAACAAATCTTGAGCAATTTAGATAAAAAATGTAGTAGTTTATAGAAAGTGTATAAAAAATATGTACTTACCAAGATGTGCTGCCCTAAGCATTGCCTGACCAAATTCAATAGCCCCACCATGTTTGAAGGTGATTTTGAATTTCGCCTCACCAATCCAATTGCCATTAGGTTGAGCTCTAACTTTCCCTTTTATGTAATTGGCACCAAAAACTGGTTGTTCAATATCTACCTGAAGATATTATATAACATTAAGGTATGGCAACTATATAATATTCGGTGTAACAATTTTCGTACCTCACTCAGAGTTATGAAAGGAAAGCTAAAACTAAGCATTTCATCTCTGGAAGATTTGTTTAAGAAGATCACTCTATGTGTCGTTAAATAAATGGAACCCTTTTTTACACCTTGAAATGAACTAATTTGTTGACCATTCCATTCTACTCCAACAGCATCGGAATACAGCAGAATCCTAACAAAAAATGGGTAAAAAAATGATGATGCATTCATTATCATACTTACTGTTCTCCATTATGAATTAGTACTCCCCCGTTTAAATGAGCCGTATTTAACGACATTTTGTCGAAAGATACTTAGGACTATCTAAAGAAACTCTTTAATTTGTGGTGAAATTTCCGAAAAATATATTGATGTTTTTGTGAAAAATGATGTCGCACATAACACGAATGACGTTTTTTTAAATTGACATTTGCATTTGACATAAACGACAGGCCTCTACAAACACAGAATCATAGATAAAGGATGCGTTCGCCCACAGAATCAAAAGTAGAATAGAAATTATATGAAATCAACGTAGTTGCAAGCATGCGTGAATGGAGAATTTTTATATAAAAAAAATGGCCTTTAAAAAACTTATTCGATATTCGCGCAAAAATTAAAAGAATTTGATAATTTATAGGTAAGAAAACAAAATCAATCTTTAATTTTATATTTCACCACGCCTCCAAAAATGTCGCGTGATGTCAGCGCACCACCAGTGTGGCGGATTTGCCATAAGGCCCAGTAGGCCCGGGCCTAGGGCGGCCAGATACGAAGGGCGGCAATCGTGCCAAAAAAACTCAGTGATGATAACAAGAAATAACTCAAATGCAAAGTATCTCAAAATATTTTAGAGGCTCGCGTACCGTACGTATGATTATAATCTTCCTAAATCACTATTTTTGAGTATTAAAGTATAAATACTTTCGTACATCGTGCTTAAAAAATAGTTCGTACGTTTAGTTTAATATTAGTGATCTAGGAAGAATACCTATCCTATTGTTATTACAAAAACAACTCAGCGGTGTCGCGCGAACATTCTAGAAAGCTCTACACGACGCTCGAATGCGTGCGCGCGCCGCCCCGCAGGAAGGATCTAGAAACGGTGCAAGCGCGACGGAAATACGCGCGACGTGAGAGTGAGCAAGACAGCGCGCGGCATGCATACACGCGCGCGTTCTGGAAACTGCCCGACTATTCTAGTATAACGTTGCACCGGTATATATAAGCTACGGGTTTGGACGGTGGGACAGTTCAGTTTAGTGAGCGATTGAGTGCGATACTGCTTAAGTTGAATATGGACGGAAAGAAAAGGGTAAGGTTAAGTGGGGCAGAGTATCGCAAGAGAGCTAAAGAAAAAGATGATAAACAAAAAGATACGATTAAAAAAACACGGAAATTAGACGATTTCTTTGGAAAACTTGATGTTCCAAGTAGTAGTGGCGCTCCGTCAACTGATGATTCTGCAGTGTCTTCAAGTGAAAATACTTTGATCGATGTGGCAAGCATATCGAAAGAACAAGCCGAAGATGTCCCTCTAGTACCAGGAGTGGCAGGAGTAGGAGTGCAGCCCAATCCTACGGACCAGGAGCTCTACGAAATCAGCGACGATCCAGCTAAATGGACAATCGACGAGTTCACGCGTGATCACATTTGTAAGAACGGAGCCAATCAAAACATCCAAAATGATTTTCCTAAAAGTGAGCGCATTTACAAAGATAAAGCGCGACAGTTGTCGAGACATTTATTCGAACGTCAGCTTCTGAACGGTGAAAAAGTTCCGCGAAAGTGGCTAATTTATTCCAAAAGTACTGGATGTGTTTTTTGTGGTCCTTGTCTGCTTTTTAATAGCGGGGAGAGTCAGTTCGACAAAAAAGAAGGTTTCAATGACTGGAAAAATTCATATCATCGAGTGTCAACTCATGAGAATTCGCCTACTCACAAATTATCTGTTCTGCATATGAAAGAACGAAGCAACGTGCTAGGTCGCATTGACCGCGCATTAACAATGCAATTAGATGAAGAAATAAATGACTGGAGAAACATTCTGAAAAGAGTAGTTGCATGCGTAAAAGCGCTTGCGTCACGTGGTTTGCCTTTCAGAGGATACGAAGAAAAATTTGGATCAATCCACAATGGAAATTATTTGATGTCCTTAGAGCTTATCGCTGAGTTCGATCCGTTCTTAGCCAAACACATTACACGTTATGGAAATCCAGGCTCAGGATTTACGAGTTATCTTTCTTCAACAACATGCGAAGAATTCATTCGACTTATGGGAAACAAAGTTTTGGAAACAATTGTTATGGAAATATTAACCGCAAAATATTTTTCTCTGATTATTGACTCGACACCGGATATATCTCACGTAGACCAGCTCACTTATGTTATCAGATATGTCCTGCCTAATGGGTCACCTGTAGAACGGTTCCTCAAGTTTATTCCAAACACAGGCCACAAATCACAACAAATGGCAGATGCTGTTACCTCAACTTTAACTGAATTGGGAATTGACATTTCAAACTGCCGCGGGCAATCATATGACAATGCAGCTAACATGTCAGGCATATACAACGGCCTGCAAGCTAAAATAAAGGAAATTTCACCCCTTGCCGACTATGTTCCCTGTTCAGCACACTCGCTTAATTTAGTAGGTGAATGTGCTGCTGAAAGCAGCCAAGAGGCTTGTTCGTTCTTTTTTCTACTCCAAGAGTTATACAATTTCTTTGCAGCGTTAACTCAGCGTTGGGAACTCCTTCAAACCCATTTCACCGTCAAAAGTCTATCAACGACTCGTTGGTCAGCTCGTGCAGACGCATGCAAAAGTTTACGCGAATCCTGGAATGAAATCCATAAAGCGCTAGTCACCATCGAAAATGACACACAACAGAAGAGAACCGTTATATGCGAAGCAAGAGGTATTCGTTTGAAACTGGAACGTTTTGAAACGGCTCTCATGGCTGTTTTTTGGGGATGTTTACTAGATCGCATTAACGCCACAAGTAAAAAACTCCAGAGTGTGGAAATTGACATTACTATTGTTATAGAACTGTACGAGGCTTTAATACATTTTGTTGGCGAAACAAGAGAGAATTTCGATGAATTCGAAAAAAAAGCGAATAAACTGTCCTTCGTACAGGAATATGAAAAAGATTTTCGACGCAATCGAAAGCGTAAGCTGCTTCCTGGCGAGACTAATACAGGTGAAGAGATGCAACAAAGTGGCCGTGACAATTTTAGAATACATACTTTTTTGGTAGTAATTGATACATTGTCAGAAGAACTGAAAAGACGCCGGGATGCTTATAAATTACTCTACAATAAATTCCACTTTATTACCAACCTGAAGAATCTAAGCATCTCAGAAGTCGAAGATAAGGCCAAAGCATTGCAAATGATTTATTCTACTGACTTAGAAGACAATTTTACAGAAGAATGTCTTCATTTTCGTTCCCACTGCAGCATAAAAAATGAGGAGCAAAAGAGTGCAGTCAGTTTGTTGAAATGGTTACGAACCGAAGGTCTTCAAACCATTTATCCAAACGTGGATATTGGTCTTCGTATGTGTGTGTACACCCGCCAGTAACTGTACAGGAGAAAGATCGTTTTCTTGTTTGCGCAGAGTTAAAAACTATTTACGCACTACAATGACGGAGCAGAGGCTAAACGATCTTGCTTTGCTTAACATAGAAGCTGATTTTTTAAGGAAATTGGATTGCGAAGATTTAATTAATAATTTTGCTGCGCTTAAGTGCAGACGACGAGTTTTGTAACACATTGTAAAACCTTTATTTTATTAAAAAGGAAACCTAAAACCATTTTAAATGTTTTATTCAAATTTCCAATCATCCCTGGCCTCGGAAAATATTATAAACTAGCTTTTAGTTAACAATTTTCTGAATCAAATAAAAGTGGCAATAAAGTAAATTCATGAATTATGTATCTAGTCTCTAATGATCGGTGCTGAGAAAAGGGCGGCACATGGCCTGGGGCCTAGAGCGGCTAGGACTGCAAATCCGCCACTGCGCACCACGAACTTGAATTCGAAGTTCGTGCAGCGCACAGAGAGACGACATAATCGGCTTACCTAACATATTTATAATCTTATTAAATTTTACGACAGATTCAGAATTTCAATTGACTGTTTAAAGCTTTTATCTGGGTATAGACTGATAGCTTGATTCACAAAGCCAAATGGTTTATTGTTAATAAAGCTCAGTAGTACTTTGAAAAATTAATTTAATATCAATAACTGCATAATAAAAAGCATTTTATTTTTTAACAACTTGAATGACATCCTCATCATGCATTATGTGGCTGCAGCCTACACGTTGAGGTGAGTACTTTGTGCTTGTACCCCAAACAAGGCCATATTTAAATTGGGCAGCTAAGGTCCTATGAATTGCATGACATACATGTTCTACTGTAACACCTTTCCTAAGGATGAGACCATCATTAAAATCTGGTGGCTGTCCTGGTTTTTTTGTATAAACTCTAATTAAACTAAGGTATTCCCATAATGTTGTTAGAAGGTAATCAAGGTTCAATTTCATATTACAACTGAAAGAAAATATTGAAAAGTTATATTGAAGCAAGAATATTATTATATTGTGTTAATACTTACCTTACAACTACACTGTTCGGCTGTCGAGCTATTCTATCTACTTCTTCAATAGAAATCTGATCAATTTTGTTGTAAACATAAAGACAAGGCAAATAGACTCGATTGGCGCAAATTACGTCTATTAACTCATCAGCAGTACAATCTTCTCTGAACAAAACTTCAGCATTGAAGATTTTGTATTCATGCAAGATCAACTGTACTAATTTTTCATCTATTTTTGTTAATACACAAGTTGAATTGAAGGACAAACCTCCTCCTTTTTTAATCTGAAACAAATTTATATGATTGATGTACAAAATACAGTCCAATTTATATTCTTACTTTGAAATAAATATTCGGTTTCTGTTTGTTGAGTCTTATACCCACACTTTCCAGTTCTCTTTCCAATAAAGACCTATGAACATCTTTTTTAGTTGCATCCAACATCATAAGAACTAAATCGGCTGTTCTAGCAACTGCTATTACTTGACGTCCTATAATAAATAATAAAATGAAATTGTGGAACATCTAAATTTTGCAGTTACCCAGACAAACCTCTTCCTTTTCCCTGAGAAGCTCCTTCTATGATACCAGGCAAATCTAAAAGTTGAATATTGGCTCCATTATAATCGATTACGCCTGGGATACATGTTAGTGTAGTAAATTCATAAGAAGCAGCTTCACTTTCGGTTTTGGTTAAAGTTGAAAGCAATGTAGACTAAAAAAATTTATTCCGATTATAATAAAAATTCAATTTTCTTGTACATTATTGTCATTCATCCAACTTAAACAAGCTTATAAAAATAAACTTACTTTACCCACAGACGGGAATCCTATGAGCGCAACTCTAGCGTCTCCACTTTTTAAAACATCAAACCCTTCACCTTTTTCCGATTTTTTGGATGGCTCTAACAGTTGTGATCTATATTTTGCTAATTTTGCTTTTAAAAGACCTAAATGGTACTCGGTGGCTACAAAACAGAGGTTAGAAATAGTGTTTCAAAATACCCGCATTAGTACCTTTATTTTTTTGTGTTCTTGATATCTCCTTTTCTATTTCTGATATTTTATCTAAAATTCCCATCTTTATCTATTTTATAAACGAACTATTTTACCAAATATTCCACAATTAATATAATATCCTACCATAGATTACCAATAAAAAAAGCCCTACACATCAGCTCTTTCGCCTCTTTCAGCTCTAACATTTCATAAATTGACATACGGACATAAACTTCAATCTCTGTTCAAAGTTCAAACAAATACTGCTTCTTTTTTAGTATATTGCTAAAGTGGGTCTTATTAATCAAGAATAATGCTCTTTTTAAATATCACTATCAATCAATAACAATAATAATAATAATAATTAATAATTGAAAATTGAAGCCGAAAAAAGTTTACTTCTCACAAACTTTAATTCAATTAATCGAGATGGTGTAACACTTAACAAAAGTTCACAAGATTTATCGAAAAGAAGAAAGTAAATTGTTGACAGATAACCTAAACTAGAATTTAAATTTCGTTTTCGTTTTAAAATATTTGTTATATTTATTTTTAATAATAATGTAAGATTCAATGGTTTTAATAAAAGTCTTAAGACGTGTGAAATTTGCATTTAATTTGAAATGTTACAGCACAGAAGTTAAACAGCGTACAATGAAATATTTAAATGTTGCCGAAAAAAATGATGCTGCTAAAAATATTGCCCAATTGTTGTCTAGAGGAAATTCAACAAGAGTGAGTTACAGTTATATAAAGGAGAATTCTTTCTGAATAAGTGCATATATTATGTATTGAATATTACTGTTTTCTGTTACTAATAATATTGTTTCACTTTTAATTTTAACATTGTTTTTTTAGAGGGAAGGTTTATCCCAGTACAATAAAATATATGAATTTAATTGTACTGTACTTGGTAATCAAGTTCATATGGTTATGACTTCTGTTTCTGGACATTTATTAAATTATGAATTTACTGGACCATTTAGAAACTGGCAAAGCTGTAACCCCATTTCTCTATTTGATGCTCCTATAGTAAAAACTTGTTCCGAGAATTATCAAAATATAAAAGTAAGTCAGCAAAGCCAAAATACAAATTTTATTTATCGAGTACAATATTTGTTTAATAGAAAACGTTGGAGAGGGAAATCCGAACATGTGATGGACTAATAATATGGACAGATTGTGATAGAGAAGGGGAAAATATTGGATTTGAAATTATAAAAGTATGTACAGATGTTAAACCCAATATTATATTATATAGGGCAAAATTTTCCGAAATAACTGGGGCTTCAATTCAACGAGCACTACGTACATTGGGACAGCCAAATAAAAATGTAAGTGATGCAGTGGATGTAAGACAAGAATTAGATTTGAGGACAGGTAAGATGAAACTAGAAATAAGTATCCATATATGAAATTTTTTAAATTTAGGAGCTGCATTTACGAGATTACAAACATTGAGGTTTCAAAAAGTATTCCCACAACAACTTTCAGACAAATTAATCAGCTATGGATCGTGTCAGTTCCCAACTCTCGGATTTGTAGTGGAGCGTTACCAAGCCATAGAGAATTTTATTGCTGAACCTTTTTGGAGAATAAAAAGTAAGAGTTTAAATGAAAGTTTTAACAGAAAATCTAGTTATAGTTCATTTTTGCTTCATAGTTTATTTCTGTTGACAGTGTCTTACACAGTTGAGGGATTGACAACAGATTTTAGTTGGAAAAGAGACAGACTTTTTGATAAAAATGCTTGTGAAGCTATATTAGATGTATGTCGAGAAAATCCACTAACCAAAGTTGAAAGTGTAGAAAGTAAAGAGAAGAGCAAATGGAGACCTTTACCTCTGGATACAGTTGTAAGTCTTATTATTCTTTATGGAAGAGAGTAAACATATAATATTTTGAAGCTTTTGTGTTGGAAATTGTAAGAAAAGTGGTTTTAGGAAATGGAAAAAAATGTATCGCGTAAACTAAGAATCAACGCTAAAGATACTATGCAAATAGCAGAACGCTTATATAGTAAGGGATTCATAAGTTACCCCCGTACAGAGACAAATATTTTCCCAAAAGAATTAGATCTGAATAATTTGGTTCAGCAACAAATCACCGATAATAGTTGGGGTGCTTTTGCACAAAGAATCTTGGACGAGAATGGGCCTAATCCAAGACAAGGCAAAAAATCAGATCAGGTAACTTTTTAAAACATGATGACCAAGGTCTCTCAGCCATCTCTTGGAATTATGTAACTGTATTTATTTATTTTAGGCCCATCCTCCTATACATCCCCTAAAGTATACTAACAGTCTAGATGGTAATGATAAAAGACTATATGAATACATAGTTAGGCACTTTTTAGCTTGTGTACATAAAGATGCTAAAGGATTTGAAACAACAGTGACCGTTGATATAGCAGAAGAAAAGTTTACAGCCAAAGGACTCATTATTTTAGAAAAAAATTATCTAGATGTTTATATTTATGAAAAATGGAATGCTAAAGAGATAAACAGTTACAGAGTGGGTGATACTTTTACTCCAACAATATTAGATATGGTAAGAAAAAGTTCTAATTTTAAAAAACACAAAGTTGATTATACAGGGTGATTTATTAAGAATGTCCAATATCTGAACTGTAGATTCTAGACCTCAAAATATGATGATTCTGCTCAACATGCCTTATGAAAATATTGCTAGTTTCCGAGATACGGAGTGTTCAAAGTTTAAATTAAAATTTTGATTTTCGCGATAATTTTTTATGTTTTCACAATTTCTCTTTAAAAATTGGCAATTTTACGTTTTTTGGCATGAGGAATCATAATTTGCACTCTAATTTATTTAATATTGCTAATAGAGAGCGCCAGTTTGTTTATGTTAATTAAATCAAAGTAAACTTTTTTTGGGCTAAACTTACAACTAAAATAATAAAAAAAAATATTAAAAAGCGTTAAATTCTACAAAAAAAAGTTACTCTTCTTTGATTCGTGTAACTCAATCGGTTATCGAGTTGTTTGCTTCTAAAAAGTTCAATAAATTTTAATTTATTCATGAAAAATTTAATTATTCCTTAAATATGTAACAATAAGAAATTTGTAAACAAAAATAAAAAACTTCAAAGCAAATGCTCAAAATGCCCACCATTTACTTCAATATACTTTATGATTCGCTTTCATAAAGATCTCTTAATATCAAATAATCCTTGTCTATTATTTTTAATTACATCTGCAGCTTCTTATATTTTCCGTCACAGTTGTGGAAGAGAAGTAATTTTTTCTTTGTAAACTAATGCCTTCATTTGCAACCAAATTGAAAAATCCAAAGGATTGAAATCAGGGCCTCTTGGTGGCCAAGCAAACTCACTAATAGAAAATAATAGAAAATGTAATAGAAAATGGCTGTTTCCCAGAAGAGCTTAAATTATCCAAAATAATACCTGTATATAAAAAAGGTGAACATGACAATGTAAATAACTATAGACCAATATCACTGTTAAGCATATTCAGCAAACTAATAGAAAAAATAATAAAGAAAAGACTTGTAAATTTTATAGACACAACATTCAAATTTGATAAAAGTCAGTATGGATTTCAAAAACGGAGTAGCACACTTGGAGCAACGGTAGATTTACTGGATTACATCACAAACGAGCTCAATGAGAACAGATATGTAGTTACAGTGTTTATTGACTTACAAAAAGCATTTGACACTGTGGATATTGCATTACTGCTAGAAAAATTACAGAACATGGGATTTCGTAGAAAATGTCATGAACTACTAAACTCATATTCCACGGGAAGAAGGCAACAAACCTATGTCAATGGTGAAATGAGTGATGAAAAAAGTGTAGAAGTAGGAATAGCTCAAGGGTCAGTCTTGGGCCCACTTCAATACCTATTACATGTACAAAGTCTAAAATATGCAGGGCTAAGAGTAAAGTACTACAAATACTGCGATGATACAGTTCTTGTTTTCTCGGGAGTAAATGAAATCGAACTTGAACAAAACATAAACAGTGATCTTGAAAGATACTACCAGTGGTTGTGCTACAATAAGTTAACTATAAATGTGGAAAAGACTGTTTATATGGTGCTAAATCAAGTGGGAAAAAACAGATAAATCCTAAAATAAAAATAAATGACTGTGTTCTCAAACAAGTTAAGCAATATAAATACCTAGGCCTTATAATAACTGAAAATTTAACATGGAATGCCCATACAGACAGTATCATAAAAAAAGTAGCCCCAATGCTGGGGGCAATACGACGATGCAACCATATGCTAAGCAAAAATGCTAGATATCTACTATATAATAGCTTTATTGAACCCCATATAAGATATCTTATACCATGCTATGGAAATGCTAGTGCTCAAGTGATAAACAAACTACACAGACTACAAAATAAAGCAATAAAAACCATATTTGCAAAAAACTATAATACATTAAGTGACACTTTATATAAAGAATACCCATTTCTCAAACTAGATAAACTAAAAAACTTTGAACAAACTAAACTTATATATAAAATACAGAATAACCTAATTAAAACCAATGTGCAACTAAAACAAAATAAAGACTATCATAATTATAACCTACGAACTA
>CAJUYI010000359.1:145805-166283 GCA_910591695.1 Galerucella pusilla
TTCACAAAGAATGTGTTCGACAGTCTCATCTTCCTGTTCACATCCTCCATAAATACATTTTTATAGGCTTCTATTTCTGTGTACCTATTAGAAATAGCAATAAAGAAAATATTTACATTTTTCTTCAATTTAGATTTTGATTCTGATAGAAAGCCCATTGGCGGCGAATTCAGAGTAATGAAATATTGTCAGTTTATTTCTTTCAAAGTTTTTGCAATGTGTGCATGTATTAAACGTGAACGATATGTTGTCATAGAAAAAGCATAGTATGCAATTCGCAACAAAATGGGCATCATTTTGTGCTTATTGCATAATATACTATTTTGTGGCATATGTCTTTATTCTAACAATGTCTGTTTCTTTTACTCAATGTTTATTAACAATTAGATTACTCAGCAACTAAATGAAATATCGAAACCGCGTTTGTTGCTTTCAGTTCGTGAAAAAATAACGTAGTATGAGACAAATAATGATTTACATTGCTTCATAAATTGCAGTAGTATTTTGCGTCTGAAAAACAGCTGTTTTTTCAATTTTTTTTACTTATTCATCCGCTGTGGCTGCAGGGATGAGCATTTTCACATTCTGAACCACGTAATTTTATAGCAAATTTCACGCTCTATAACTTTGTTTCCATAAAATTGCACGATAAACAATACTTTTCGAGTAAAATTCGAAAACATGGCGAAAAACAGGCCCATTTTTTGTCGTTTTGGCTATAAACTGTTATTGTGCAAATAGCACAGCCTAAAAACCGGCGGAGGCAATTGATTATTATTAACCATGATATTTTTGAGGGATTCCATAAAAAATCTCGCCTACTGCTCTTACATCCACCTTTCATGCCAACCCGACTGGACTATTGTATAGTGAAGTTAACTGGATAAATAAATATTTTTGTTTTAACAGAACCAAAAGGAATGGACCGGGTCAATATTTAGTTTGTTCAAATTCACCTACTTGTCGACATGTTATTTGGTTTCCAGGGGCAGTCGAGACGATTGAAGTTCAAGATCAACATTGCCCTCAGGTAAATGATATAAATTCTATTTGAGTGAGAAGATTATAGTTACTTTATTATATTTAAAATCTTGTACAGTTGTCAGAAGTGTTTCTGTAATTGTAATTTTTATTCACCTGTAAATAATCCCTTAATGAGTTTGTTAAATTGAAGGGATCGTAATCTCATTGGTAAATTCGACGCCGAGCTCTAAGAGGTGGAGGGTTCATTTAAGATACTTCCAGTAGTAGTAAAACAATAGGTTTTTTTTATTGAATAGTATCTTGTTATACATGTAAATGTATAAAATAATTTTAGAATAAAACCCTGAATAAAACACCCTGTATCTCGGTAAGGAGGAATATTTTATTCAAGTGCTTTGGATTAAATTTTCATATTTTGTGCTTAAGTTACTCTAATTACTAGATAGCTAATTGTTAATGAAATATTTCTTTGTGTTATATTTTTGGAACATTTGAACTACTTTACTTTTTGGTAGTTATTTTGGACAAACCTTTAAAAATGGAAAAGAAAAGTATGATAATATGGATTTGTAGCAACTATATTTTTTATTTTCCAGTGTGGTCCCCATTTTAAAAAACTTAAGATGAAATTCAAGCAGAATCTCTTTCCTGGGAATCCAAATCCTGATGTACTATGTATCGGAGGCTGTGATATGAACGTTTTGGAAACTTTGGAAATTAACCTTTCGTCAGTGAATAAAAGTGAGTTTTTTTAATGTAATAATTAGTATGTTTTTTTTTCAGTAATAGAGTACACGCATATTTCATATTTTGCTTAGATATTAATTTGTAATAGTAAAGTTGATATCAAAAATAACTAATAATAGGGAATAAACCAGTTTCCATTGGAAATTACTTCCAAATTTTAAAATTAAATTCAAATTTAAATGCACTTTCCGACCACCTCTCGAGGATTTCCGAACGCTACCGATGATACGTGTGATGTTTACTTTTGTCAATATGACCGGTATTGCATTAGGTTTTGTGTAGTTTTGTGTTTATATTGTATTTTAATTAACTATTAATTGCTTCATCGACGTAAAAATTTCATTTATATGTTTGTTAGAGACCATTACGTGTTTGTGTGTGTTTTTTTTATTTCTAAAAGTCAACGTAAAGTGGACATAAATATTCGATATTTCCGAGGTTATCTTGAGACTTTTGAAAGAAAATATTTTGTCTGGAGTTTTAATAGACGCTGATTTACACTCTGGAACAATGCAATACTTGGAATACCAAGTTTTTTTCGGCTTTATCTATTTTTAAATTTTCCAGAAACAAATTAGGTCACAAAAACTCGGAGCGTGATACACGAATAAGAACGTAAACAAATCGAGTGACGTCAACGGATAGGGCAGCCATCTTTATGACGTAAAGCGCGTTTTCGCGGACTTTCAAATTTTATGATTTTTAAAGTCGTTTTAAAAGTAGAGTTTATATTTTTTTGAAAAAATAGGTATGCAAGGTGTTAGGAGACCTGATAAAGCGTCAATTCCCACCAATAGCAAAATTTATGCTTGTATACTATTACATGTTACTTAATATACAAGTATGTCTAGATGATTTTATATTGATCTATCTTTGTGTTTCAACGAGGTAAAAAAGAAAGAGGAGAGAACATAACAGTATAAAGAATCATCGACCAAAGAGGCTTCTGAATATGGCCGTCTTCCGTAAACAAACCAGAGGCGTACATTAAATTATTCAATTAGGAGAAACAAAAAACTCTCATATGCATCTTTTTTTTTTAGAGAATTGATACCAGATTTTGGTACATTCAAAAATTTTATAACACTATTGTACAACTCAATATCAACTTAAATTTATACTAATACTCATAAATAACCTTCCTAATACTGAAAATCACTATTTTTTTAACGTGGCTTTTCAATTTGACACATTTCAGTATATTAAGGTTTTCTATGTTGACACAAGAATTGATGACTAATGTCACTAATGAGCCTTCTCAATATGGCGACTTCCGTCGAAAGTTGGTTGAATCACTACCACGCTTAACTTCCCTCCTTTTTCTTTTAACTCGTTGGTTTGTTTGTCTTTCTTTGAATGTTTGTTTGCCTTTCTAAATGATCTGTCATAACTGTCAATATATAGCTGCCTGTTTATCTGTCACGACTGTCACTCTATCTACCTGTTTGATAGCTTTCTTTGTCTGTCTGTCTGTCTGTCTATTTATGTATAGTTTTCTATATCTGTTCTTATTTGCTTTTATCTGACTAATTGTTTCTATGTAGTTGATTGACTGTTTTTGCCTGCATGTATCTGTGGTTTTGTATGTCTCTGTGTGTTTGTTTATTTCTCCCTCCTTGTTTCCGTTTGCCTTGAACATTTACTCTGCTAACATATCATTTCAATACTCCAAATAACTACTGTTCATGAATAATCAGTGATTTTAAATATGATCAGAATAAAATTTATATTCCAGGAAATTCGAATATCAGTGATAATACAGTAAGAAATAACGTCGTTAACAACGAAAATAACGGGAATAATACCCGCAGGAATTCAGATGGTGGATTTCAAAGTACAAGAAATTGGATATCCAGCAATTTTCCAAGTCCCAATCAAACTACGTCAAATATAACTTTAAATTTATTGCCAGGACCGTCAGGAAATAATGCTACGATAAATAACGTTGGACAAGGAGAAGAGATAGTTTGCAACTGCAATCAAGCAGCTGTTCTATTAACCGTACGAAAAGAAGGAGCTAATCAAGGTAAAAATATATTCAAATCTCCTCATCCATTTGGGTTATTATCAACAGCCAAGTCACTGGAACTAAATCTTAGTACAATTTCCCATGCTATCTATACTTTGGCATGTGTATCTGAAGCCGTGAAAGGAATGCAGTCGAAAACATTCGATATTGCCACGTTTAACTATGAAAAAGCTAAAGTGATAATGTAGTGATAATAATTAGAAAAGGGACTTTTTATTATTAACAATATGATTAAACGTTAATTCTTTAATGTGCTTGTTTCCTTGGATTTTTTCTATTAATATTATTTTTTCAATTTATGAATATTATAAGATGAGAACTTTTCCAAATTTGTTATGGGCTTCTTCAAGCTCTGGCAGCGTTGTACGAAAACCATAATTACCACACCCTCCGAATTACATAATTGGTGACTTCTTATTGGCAAGCGCGTGCGTGTGTTCTTCCCTCTCACTTCCTCAATTGACTGATATTGATGTATCCAGTGGCGTTGGTATTGTCAGTGACCTTTGTATTTTCAGTTTTACTTGGTAAAATAGGTACCGTACGCCATTTGTACGTTTATGACAGATATAAGCGCCATGTTTCCTCGGCTCTTGCCGATGCCCCGTAGCTTCAGATAAACTTGCCAAACTATACTTCCATACAGCTGTTGATATTACAGGTAGACAGTTTTATGGTTGTGCCAATAGGACCTGTCAGTTTTTCTTGTGGGCTCCAGAAGATGGCGGCACTGCGAATGTTACAAGAAACGTTGAACCGAGTCAAAATAATAGTAGTCAATCGAATGGTGCAAATATGAAATGTAACTGCCGATTACCTGCGGCTTTGAGAACGGTATCAAAAACCGGTCCGAATACTGGTAGGCAGTTTTATTGTTGCCCCAAACCAATGGATAATGGAAGCTGTGGATTTTTCAAATGGACCGATGAGGTAATAAAATAGTAGATTGTGTAACAAGGACAGAAAATGATAATTGGCAGCCCGAGACTATTAGCAAAGATTACAGAATAAAAATATAAGATTTTTCACTCGTTCGAATTTATCGCGTAAAGCACCGATGCCGCTGGTGACTTGGATGGTACAGTCCGTCGCTACGTCCTTACTTGTATTTAATTTGGCATATTATACGGGACGTCGCCCGTCGAGCGCTGTTTTTTTAGAACGGTGTTTATTGGTTGTTCGTGTTTTATATTTATGTTGTATGGATTTTTTAAATTTATTAATTAATTATTGAAATGAGCAAAAAGTCATATTAATATTTTTCTCTTTAATAGTAAAGCTTAAACATTAAATATTTTGTAATATTTGCTAATACAAAATTCCGGATTTATTTTTATAATAAGGATATTATATAATCAAGTACATTAGGCAAGAAAATAAAAATTCAATTCTATAGCTAACCAAAGTGGAATTGGTCAGTTCCTTATGAACGAATTTACTAAATTTTCTTTTCATCATCCATGTAATCAATTTCCTTCCAAATATTATGCCAGTCTCTATACCAGAGTCCGTATATATTTTACTCTCAAATGTATATTGAAAGATTTGAAAGACAATAGATTAAGGCCCGGTCTTTTCAAGTACGAATAAAATGGCCAATAACTAACGGGAAAATAAATTTATTAGGAAGTCTTATGTATCTGTAGAGTAGGGAGGGTGAGTGTGTAGGCTCACAGCACTTAGGCCACATGTGACCCATTGTACCTCCTCCCGAGGAGTTGTCCTCCTAGGTCATTGTCCATCCTGTCCTTCTCAGGAAGGTGGACAGGTCACTAGGAGACATCTCCTTTATATCGGCAGGTGTAGGCCAAGACTCACCGAACACACACTCTCTTATTGACGATAACTCCGGACACTCGCATAAGACATGCCTGACAGTTTCATCTTCCTGTTCACACATCCTGCATAGAGGTGTGTCCACTAGCCCCATAGTATGGAGGTGCTTCCTTAGTTGACAGTGACCAGTCAGAAATCCTACTGTTAAACGTAGGTTTTTCTTCGGCGCCAGCTTCCCAGGGTCGCCCAGGGTGATCCTGGTAAGATTGCATCCTTTGATTCCATCCTATCTCTTGAGGGATTGAGCATGGGTGTAACATTGGGCTAGTTCCGCAATTGTCGAAGTTGTTAGGCCGTAGGTGTCACTGGGTCCTAGAATTTTTAGTCCAGTGGCTTCCCTGGCTAAAGAATCGGCAATGCGATTTCCTTTATTCCTGTCGTGCCCTTCAACTCACCTCAGGATAATGTTGTTATCTGCCGAGACGTCAGCTAAATCTTGGTGGCACTCTAGTACTATCCTCGATATAACACGTTGTCTGTTCAAGGCTAATAGGGCTTGTCTTCTATCAGTGCAGATTGTTATGTTTTTGCCAGAAATTCCTCTTCTGGTTAGTTCTTTTGTGGCAATTGAGATACCAGCCAGTTCTGTTTGAACCACGCTGGTATTGTTTCCCATTCCCCACTTAATCTT
Source organism: Galerucella pusilla (assembly GCA_910591695.1). NCBI lineage: Eukaryota > Metazoa > Arthropoda > Insecta > Coleoptera > Chrysomelidae > Galerucella > Galerucella pusilla. Next base: position 152,033 of record CAJUYI010000359.1, read on the forward strand.
TAGACTTAATGCTCTCGAGTAAACTCCACATCCTGAGCCTTCTTTCATTTTTGAAGGAAGTCTTATTCAACAAATAAAGTGTAAATGTCTTTCAAACTGACTTTAACCATTGATTTATCATTCGGTGAATTAACAAAACAAAAATAATTATTTCAACGTTGGCTGCAATGAAATTACAATAACTAACTTCATAATATGTCTAGAGAAAGATAGTTTCATGCACAATGTGTATATAATAGAAAATGATAAACAATTGTTATGTTTCGCAGACGCGTTGTAAGTTGCAAAATAACTTTTAGGTTAGCTGTCACCTGCTTAATAGCACTGAAATCAGGATTTCATGTAAATATTTAGATAATTGCTGAAATTGTGTATTACCAACGAAAGTAATTTTACAGAATGAACCAAAATAGTAACAACAATAATAAACGGAAGCGTGCAGTAAACTTCACTGAATTGGAAGTGAGGATGTTGATTGAAGTTGTTTTAAAGTACATACTGTGGAAAACAAGAATTCTTTATCATCCCATCCTTCTAAGTGGTCATTACGTTCTCTAACGGTATATGGGTTACGTTCTGGGTTTACAAAATCTACAATTTCTTGTATCTCTTGATCTTCGAGTTCCTCGAAGTCATTAAAAATATCCATTTCAAAATAAGTGTGACAGTTTTTACTAGGTTAGAATCGCCAACACTTTATAAGAGAATAATTCAATTCGTAGTTAATCGGCATCAGTCGGTTGTTATTCACAACCCGAACAATTTTATTTCAAACTTATACCCCCTAATAACTTAACTGTAGAATAATGCCATATATTCTGCGAATATAAATTATCCAATATTGGAAAGACGATAAGGAAGTATTAGATGAAAAGGAAAGTGATTTTTTGGAACTTCTTTATAAAGTTTTTAGCATAAAATAGTTGTACAATTTAGTTTTTAGAGGGTGAAAATACCAATTTAAATGAAATTTAATTTGAATTATGTCAAAATATCCTTCAAAAGTGACTGTTGTCATAGATATTCACAAGTTTTCAACAATTTAGTCTGAATTTGTCACTGATATAGGAAGCATCCATGTCGCTACGCCTATCATAAAAGTGGTATCGGTTTCGCCATTTTACTTCCACTTCTCTGTCAACTTGACATTAGTATTGTTTTGTGGATGTGAATTGGGTATTTTTGGATTTTCTTTTTGTTGGTGTCGTTTTTTTCTATTTTAATAATTGAACAATAATGTTTTCTTGTGCTTCACGAAGTTGTACAAGTAGAGACAGTGTAAATACGAAAAAATCATCAGGAACAACATATTAATAGGTTAGTAAACAATCGAAAGGACTGTACTGGAATATATTTCTTTGTGCTCCAATAAGTTTTATTCAACTTCATATTATATTTAATGTTTGTAGATTTCTTAGAACTCCATCAATAAGAGATATGTTGTTGATATTTGTAAAAAGAGGTTCTTGGCAGCCAACAAAATACCTACAGTGCTTCTATATTATCAATTTCACTAGTGAATATATGTTTATTGATTGAATTAAATAGTCCGGCTCTGCCGACGACGCCATATTGCTCACATCACAATGTCACTCATGTGATACCACTTTCCTATTATAAGATAGTCGACTGTGTCATCTCCTCTTAATAGTAGCTCCATGGAAGCATCAAATCGTTTTCGCTCCGTCTGACAGAAATACTACGAAGGTTAGAAAAAGCTGTCAGTATAAAATTTAGATAAAAACAACGAAGTTTAAAAAATTTAATGTCAGACTCTCACATTTAAATTGGTTTTTTCAAAATAAAAAGAAAAACCAGAAGAATTAATCGATTAATCCATTTATGGCAGTTGGTAAAGACAAAAACATAGTAAATATTGCATGTATTGATGGTTAAAATATAAATAGGATCCCGAAGGAGAAATACCGTAGTGATTTGCTATGATCTCCAATAAATCATAGGTTTAAGCTACAATCCAGTTGAAGAAGGTAACATTTTATCTAAATAAAAATCTAAAAGTGAATATTTACGTCATTTTATGAAAAAAAGGAATATTTGCTAAATTTGAAGTTTTCATTGGAAGAAATATATTCAATTCAATTTAATAAAATTTGATAATTCTTGCAAAATTAATATTAACGTGAATAATCTTAGTGACATTAAATTTAGTTTTTTAAATATTTATTATCCGTGGTAGGTACATGTGTAATTTGAATTGTAGCTCTAAGCAAGGTTGTGTTTGACGTGTTTCAATATTATTGATAGATAGTTCTGATGAATTACTTTCTGATATTCTTTTGGTTTTTTGACAGAGATAACGTGTAAGTATCAGTTCTATGGTTTAACTTTTTCGTATTGTTTTTTGTTAATACTTACACGGAATTACTCTATAGTTTAAAGTTTATTTAGTATTTCTATGGTTAAATTTTTTATATAGAGGGTAGAATGTTGTAGTTTTCAATGAATTATTTTATTGTTATTTAAATTTATCGAAAATATAGAAAAAAAATAAAAGATATAGTTGCGTCCAAAAATATTTTTTTTGGTACTTTCAAAGTAGAAGGTACCCTGTTAAATACAGTAATATTTTCTCGTTATATGAACCCAAGTTTCGGCCCTGAGATAAAAAAAAAATAAATAAATAAAGCTAAATAATAATAAGAATTATTATAATTTTTCAGAATTTAAAATCGATGCGTTTCGTGCATCTGGCGCCCAATATCAAGAAGCATAGGTACAAAAAAAAATTTTCATTCTTATTATTAGATACATTGCAAAGTTATAGCCGCGGTTGTATGTTGAAAGGTTTGGAGTGTTTCGACACATACCACAGCATTATATTTCTCTAATTACCCCTGTATAGCTTGAAATAAAATAAGCTTTTCGAACTTATCTGGTATCTACCGGTCTCGTTATTGACAACAAAAGCGAGTCGTAAACATAATTTATGAGAACGGTGTCCGTTTGGGACAGCAACTTGAATCAAACCGTCCTGGAGTGAAACATCTTATATTTTTATTCTGTAATCTTTGCTATTAGATAGTAAAAGGCTGCTAAAGCGTGTGACGTTTTTGGCCTACCGAATAAAGTAAAAAAATAGAAGGATATTAAAAAGTCCATGTGAAACGTTAGATCAATCATTAATCATTTTTCCATTGTTAAAACATGTCAACTTCATATGTTTCTTGAACAAAAAACGAGTTGTAAGAATGAAGTGAAATTTGCGGCATGTCACTATGACATGAATTTAGTTCTGTTGTTATCGATAAATGTCGTTTTTATCATTTCCTTAGACCGGTGCAGGTGGAGCTAATTCTGGAGGAGGTGGTGATGATGGTTTTGGTGGCGGCGGCGGAGGAGGCGGTTTTGGTGGCGGCGGTGGAGGAGGTGGTTTTGGTGGCGGAGGTGGTTTTGGTGGCGGAGGTGGAGGAGGCGGTTTTGTACAGAGACGCAAAACGGATAATTCTAAAAATCGACCAGCTCCTTATAAAAATCAAACTAAGGCAAAAAGGAAATGCGGTATTTGTGGTGAAGAAGGTAAAATTTTATTTATTCACTTTTTTTTCATGTAAAAGGTGTAATTATCAGGTTATACTAAATTATAAGAAGTGTTTTGATATTTTTATACTTATAAAAAATTTCATTATTTAACCCTTTCACTACGGCATGCATTTTTTGAAGTTTACTACCGTGTGCGGCTTCCGAACAGCTCTACTGCTGTAAACGTTAAGGTACATTTACATTCAATTACGCGCGTGCTTAAGCTTAAAATTTGCTCGCTTGACATATGACGTCTCCATGTATCCATTTACATTGAAATTTCACTGCTTAAGCAAAAGTGAAATTTTCAATGTAAATGGATACATGGAGACGTCATATGTCAAGCGAGCAAATTTTAAGCTTAAGCACGCGCGTAATTGAATGTAAATGTACCTTAAACGTTTTCATGACGTTTTACGACATCTAGTTACCTGGAGAAGCAAATTTTAATAAGTAGAAATCTCTCAGTTAAACCATGGAGACTAGATAAGGAGAACTGACTCATACGGGAAAATTGACAAATATGTCCTCAAAATCGTCTTTCTAAGTAGTTTGGTTTTTGACCGCAGCGTGCGCATTGTACCTTAAGAACCCATTTCTGACAGAAACTACAATAACCTTACTTTTTATAGATGACAGTAGTCCAATAGTAAACATTACTAAAATGCAATGTAAGAACTAGAAATATAAAAATTATTTAAAATAGGCAGGGTATTCGTTGTTGGAAGCCATTGCAATAGTGGTTGGTAGTGCAGATTAGGTATAAAACGAAGATGCAAATTGAATTTAATTCAAGAAAACTAGAGTTTTTTCAGTAGTAAAAAATATTCAGATAAATAAAGTAGGAGATAATAATTATTATCTTGAATAAAAATTATAATTATACCCCACTTGTGAGAAGTATAGAAAAAGCACAATTGCACACAAAATACTTCACTTTTGCTGATATTATTCTGTTCTATACAAGTGTATTATAAGAGATCAGGAAAAAGAAAGGTGAACAATGATTTGAAGAAAAACTAGAGGTTGTTAAGAACTGAGTTATGAAACTAATCTGATGGAAGTACTAGTATGCCTTTAATACAGGAAAATATGAATTCAATTGATATTCAGATAAAAATAGGAAATGAAAATATAAATGAGGTGAGAACATGAATTCAAACAAATATATTCAAGAAATAGAACAAAATTATGTTTGCAATTATTGGTGCACTTTACCAATAGGGATTAATGAAACCATAAGACATTGAAACTAATTGATGACACCATTGATTAAAAAATAGGACACTTATTTCTTACCAATCTACAGCCAAGTAATTCAAGTCTGGGCAATTATGGAAAAGCATCAATATCATGAAATTAGTGTAGTGAATGTTTTGTGCAGCTGAGTTAATAAATAGCAACAGATATATATTTTGTGTACTCATGTATTTCACAATAATTGGTGACATTCCACTGTGTTTGCTTTTAGGAATCAAACTTTTGTATTGTTAAAATAAAGTTCCTACTTGAAACAATTATTTTCTTGAGTGATGGAAATTAAATATATCTTATATTGAAAACCTGTGCAGGCATCAACTTCCACATGTTAAACCACTATTGCAAAATGGTAGTTGTACCAGCACATATAGATTGTAGAGTAAATTATAGGACATCAAGGAGCCCTACAGAAGTCCTTGTTAACATATAAAGGTTTGGCACTTTTACTTGTGATGCTCTATCACTAAAGTAGTCATAAATATTTATGACACATCACTTCATATAGTTTGTAGGAAATACCACAGTTCCAAACACCTTAAAATGCTTTAGTAATTCCTAGAAAAATAGCAACACTGTTTTCTTCATAATCTAGAGGTTTGTAATTTGATGTCAGGTTTAATAGTGAATGTATAGTTGAGCATTTTCTCTAAAATCAATCTGGTATCAAGATATATTATCTACGTGTTCATGTGTAATCCTATAAATCAAGGTAAATCTATCAAGTTTCCCAATTACCTTATTTTAACTTTAACATTAAACTTATTACCGACTCATAGTAGGTAAGATAAGTATAACAGGCCATAAAATAGGTAGATTTCAAGTAAGAGGCAAAATACAGATTGTACACTTTATTTTTAGGTGAAAGAAGTTACATGGTGTGTAGTTGATTAGGTAGGTACTTCTCATGAAAATCTCTATAAGTAATTAAAATTTGCATAATTTCTTCTTCTAAAGGCTTGACCAGTTTGGAAACATTCATATTTTCGTTAAGTTCATAAAAAAAACCTAAAATATTAGATATTATCAATTATGTAATTGTTTTATTATTTCTTGATAATAGGACCAAATTTGTGTTTAGAGCTTATGGCTAGTGACATTTATCAATACATACCTACCTTCTATGTTTTCATTCTTTTTTTTGCTAGTTGCAAAATATGATGCTCCAATTCTAAATTATTCGAAGGCCATTCAATATAGTACATTAGGTACTACATTTGAAATGATACACCGCCTACAAGCATTTTAATTGATTTCTCCTTCTTCGTTTTTCATATTTTTGTTAGTTAATATTTTACTATGTAGGAAGCCAGATTCTGAAAAACTTAATACATAATGTGAACATGGGTATTTCTTAATTCAACTTGAATTTATTTTTCATAATTGGGGTGAACTTGGTTCTAGAATATACTTACTTTCACGTAGGGTGTCTTCTTAATTCTTCAAATTTCTCTTTCAAATACCTGTTTTACTCATTGTAACTGTGCTGGACCTTTAAATTTGTTCTTAAATTCCATAACAAAGAAGCATGATAGTAGATATTCGTATAATACATTCAGCTGATTATTTTACCACAGAAACGATCAAAATTTTCGTTATTTTTTAAAAAGAGGACAAAATAAAGGACTTATCCAAAAAATGTTTTGGTTTTATTACCTCTAACCTCACTTTCCTTACACGTGAACCGCGAACTGTCAAAGGAGCCTGCAACCAATAAAACTTGATGAACTAAAGTTTTATGATTGGCTGTGACATGGCCATCTACAATACAAGGCCGGAATGCTGAAATTTGGCAACAGTGAACAGTGGGCCGATCATAGATATTATAACTTAACATGGATGCGCCTTAGAAAGAGACACCATGGGACCAGAGCAACCAGACAAAGACAGATATAGAGGAGTGGCAAAAAGAGCGTGAAAGAATTGTGAATTGTGAGTTTTGGATTATTTTGTACTCCTTAAATGATAAATTAATATCGCAAATTCAAAATATATTCGTGTGTACATTATATTGAATATAAAATGGTGAAATCTTGTTCAGCTTACAACTGCACAACTAGATTTAGTAAGGAAAGTGAAATAAAATTTCACAAGTAAGTTCATAATTATTTATCAAATTTGAAAATTTACTAAATTATATTTTGCAATTTTTAGATTTCCTAAAGATGTTAATCTTCGTAAAAAGTGGATTTCAGCTTTACGAAGAAAAAATTTTAAATCAAGCGATTCAGTTGTTCTTTGTAGCAAACATTTTCTTCAAACTGATTACCACCAAAATGTTATGGGAAGCTTTCGACTAAAAAAAGAGGCTGTTCCAACTATTTTTGATTTTCCTGCACACTTGAAAAAAAAGGAAACAACGAGAAGAACTTTAAGAAGAACATCCAAACTAATAGGTGACTTTTTTTAAGTTTATTTTCAAATAATTCTTTCTGTTCATCAGTAGAAGTCTCCTCGCGTTGTAGCCTTGAAAAGGAAATATTTGATGAGCCTTCGACTTCTGTTGTACATGAAAATACTCCTACATTTAGAAAAAGGTCAATATGAAATATTTAGTAAGGTATTATCGATTTTAATTTCTGTACCTATTTTAGAAAGCGAGATCCTATTTTAATAGGAGATTTTACAGAGAAGGATTTAGAAAATCCATCAACTAGACACAGGTATTGGACAGTTTCCCAATCAGTGATAAAGAGACAGAGAATACTGAACAGAAACAACAGAAGGCAAAACGCACGTTTAAAACGTAAAATTAAAGATCTCAATAGTTTGATACAAGATTTGATACGAAGTAACAGAATTTCATCCCAGAATTCCATTATATTGAAGGTAGGTGTAATATATTACCAAATGTAAGTACTACATGTCTTTTGCAATATATTGTGATCGGTCTGTTCAATTTGCAAAGAAATGTCTCTGTTATGTAGTTAGCTGTTGCTTGGTAGGTACAAAGTAAAAAATAATAATTGTTTATAAATTTGCATATTGACAATTGATTAAGGTAAAAGTAGGTTTTTTGCATTCTAAGTTTATATTTGGGTGAAAAAAGCTTAACCATATTTTTATTTTTTTTTCATAATTGCTATGGGCATGCATGTGAAAAAAGTATTCTTTTACTTCTTATGTTTTGATAGTTGAGAAGACATCATCAAAATTTGATTTTTTTTTAGAGGGTTGGTCAGTAATGTGTTTTTAAGTTTGTTACCAAGATGTTCGATTTTTACAGGAAAGTGTACCAGAAGCCCAGAAACAGTTATTGTTTCGTCAGCTTCGAGAAGAACGGGGAAAGTTTCCACCAGAATTGAGATCTTTTGCTTTGACGCTTAATTTTTATTCATCTTCGGCGCTTTGCCTCATCCACGTACCTTGACAAAATGGTACAGCTCTGTAGACGGATCTCCAGGGTATACGGTAGAAGCAATTAAAGCGGTATCAATAAAAGTTCAAGTTGAAAAAGAGAAAGGTAAACGGTTGGTTGCTGCGCTAATTATGGACGAAATGTCTATCAGAGAATTCGTGGAGTATTCAGGTACTAGGCAGCATGGGTATATTGATTTGGGTAGGTACAGGATTAGTCGATAGTGATGCTCTACCCAAAGCAAAAAATGCGCTGGTTTTTATGTTAGTCGCTTTAAATTCGCATTGGAAAGTTCCCATCGCCTATTTTCTTATAGACTCATTATCAGCAGAAGAGAAAGCAAACCTCGTAAAAGGTTGCCTAATTCAAATGCATGATACTGGGATAATAATAAAGTCAATAACGTTTGATGGTTGTCCTGCAAATATATCAATGTGCGTTGTTCTGGGGGCTTCATTATGCTGGCCAAATTTGCAAACATATTTCTTGCACCCTATATTTCACAAGAAAAAGTACATATTATATTAGATCCATGCCATATGTTAAAATTGTGCAGAAATACTCTTGGTGACTGGGGATTTCTGTACGACGGGGAAAACAATATTATCAGCTGGAGCTATTTTAAAAGTTTAGTGAAGCTTCAGGAAGATGCAGGTTTACATGCTGCAACAAAAATTCGAAGACGGCATTTGGATTATGCAAAAGAAAAAATGAAGGTGAAGTTAGCTGTTGAAACACTAAGCAATAGCGTAGCTGATGCTATTGAATATTGCGACAAGGAATTGAATATTTCACAATTTTCTCAAAGTGAAGGCACTGTAACTTTTTGCAAAACAATTAATAACATTTTTGATATTTTGAATACAAGGAACTTTTTGGGTAAAACTGTATACAAACGACCATTGCAGTCGACAAATCTTGAGTTTTTTAATCACTTTGTTAAAAACACTGTTGAATATTTAGTTAATCTTAAAGATAGACAAGGATGCTTAATTATTCATTCTGGTAGGAAAACGGGATTTCTTGGTTTAATTGTTTCATTGTTGAGTATTCAAAACATGGCGGATGAGTTATTACAATCTGGTTTGTTTGATTTTCTTCTCACTTATAAATTAAGTCAAGACCATCTTGAAATGTTTTTTTCCGCTATTCGCTCACGTGGAGGTTTTAACAATAATCCCACTTGTAAGCAATTTGAAGGAGCATATAAGCGATTGCTTATTCACTCACAAATAAAAACTACTGATAGTGCCAATTGTGTAGCTCAGGATGAAACCAGTATTTTGAATGTCGCTTCAACATATAAAAGTAGTAATCATTTAGATACATTAAATTGTGATTTAGAAATAAAGACCATTGACGAAATACAGCAATCAAAGATATTTTCAAATATTTCTAACTGTTTATATATAAGTGATATTATTGGATATATAGCTGGATTTGTTTCTCGGAAAATTATAAAAACTATAAATTGTGTAGAATGTGCGCAAGCTCTCCAATCACAACATTCACTTTCTCGGTTACTTAATAAAAAGAATAGAGGAAAACTTTCCAAGCCTTCACAAGATGTTGTAAAAATATGTACTGTAGCCGAGAGTGTAATAAGAGTTGCAAATCTGTCAAATGCAAATATTTTAAATCATTTAATTATTTTTTCTTTGAGAAAATTGAACATCACGCAACTTTTTCAAGATTTATGGGATCATTCTAGGGATCAAGATCCCCTTCAAGGGCATATTTTACAGTTGATTAAACTTGTATTGAAATCATATTTCACAGTCAGACTTCATTATGAAAATGAATTGAAAAATGAAATCAGTTCACGTATTCGGCCTAGATTTACTAAATTAATTCATTTTAAACATCAGTAAATAAGCCGAATAATACGGAAACTATGCCTTTTAGTGCCTACCTATATAAATTGTGTCATACAGTGTTTAAAAAAAGGAAAAAATGCCTATTCAATTCAATTTATTATTTATGTATAATTATAATTTAGAACGAATTTCTACATTTATTTATGTTTAGAAAATAAATAATTACGTTTGCAAAATTTATTTTAATCCATTCCCAAGCCAAACTTCCTAATAAACTATAAATAGACAAAATTAATTTCAATTTTGTATGTATTTTTCATTGCTGGCTCGCGCTTTTTGCCACCCTTCTATCTCCATCTCTCTCACACTGCTAGTGCGACACACGATAATATGAGCTGAATAGTGACAAGGCGCATCCATGTTAGGTTATAATATCTATGGGGCCGATCAAGTCAGATTTTTATCATGGCGAGAACCGTGAAATCAGTCGATATAATATTTATTTACGTTTATAATGCGCGTATGTTGATAATTCGTGATATGTAATAGGTGATCTTAAGTATGTAATAGTATGTACAATCTTTTTAAATCAAGTTTATGAACTTGGTGCTCGTTTTTTCGCAGTTAACAGCCTGACAAGTTCAACATAAGACTTCTGTTTGTGTTAAGTTTTAGAGGTAAGATATTTGATAATATATATAAAATAAAAAGATTTTAGCATCAGTATAATTTGTAAACATACTCTCTGTTCTGTGGACTCATATAAAATATAAGGCATAACATGGTAATTGTATCAAATAAAGTATGGTTATAAATTTTCTAAAACTCATTGAAAATGTTTAGAGATGACTTGAACGAAGACTAATTTTTATATTATTATCCAATTTGTGATTCTTGTTAAGCCATCCCACATTGGACTCACCTAAATGAAGTATATTTATAAATTAAGCCAATAAGGTTAATTACTTATGTACTCGCTTATGTACTATTAAATATTTTATTTTGTTGTAGATGCCTGTGAAATGTTTGGTACCAAGTTGTACTTCAAGTTATGCTCCCAACAGTGAAGGATATATTACAGTATTCAAGTTTCCACAAAGTAATGAGGTGAAGAACAAATGGTTGAGAAGTATCCCACATGCAAACTGGAAAGTGGGAATCAAACATCAAATTTCATTCACTGAAGTGTACAAGGATAAGGATGGTGATAGATATTCACAAGGAAAAGACCTTTATTAAAGGAAAATCTAATACCACAAATATTTCCCAGTCACCCAAAATATCTTTCAGTAAAGAAGAATCCATCAGCAAGAAGTAATCCTGGAATATGAAGAAGGGTACTAGATAGACAACAGGAACAAGAGGAATTGTTGAACAGTGATGTGATAGTGAATGTTTTAAATTTGTGGGAACAGTTTAAATCTAAATTGAGTGTTCATTTAGAGAAGTGGCAGTGTCATCAACAAACAGACTGTATATATTTATATCTGATCGGATTTGACAATGATGAATCAGATGTAAGGTGTAGTATAAAAATATTTGAATCAATGATAATCGAGGACATCGAGGTAAGAATAGAGCAAAATTTATTGCATAAAAATGCACAATATGGACAAATTCAATTCAATATTAATAATTTTGTGCTGTTAAATATTCGTAAATAAGATGAACAAGTAACCACACATGAATTTGTAGATATTAGTTTACTAATAACGTCTCGACAAGTATCAAATTTAGTAGTTCAGTTTAGAGCTGGTTATGTAAGTCTCAAAGTTTCTAGAAAATTAGAATGTCTAAATTGTATAAATGTTGTGGTTAGTGATCAAACACAAGACCATGAGGAAGGTCAAAGTTAGAGGCAGATTAACTAATCTATCTGAACCAGTTTTCTTTTAGAAATGACATTATCTATTTTAGCAAATATTTTTATAAATAACCATTTAAAAACAATTTAAGATAAATTACAAGCTAATAAGAATCATATAAATAATAATCATGAAACAAAATGTAAAAGAAGAAATATTCTTAATTACAATAGTTCTGTACTTTCTATCTAGTTTAATGATTTTAAATATCCACTATTTATATTACTTCTCAAGAATTCTGTTGTACCCATATTATTGTATGTAGTTCAGTTTGTATTAATAAAGGTCTATTAAGAAATAAAAGGTGAAGAAATAATTATTTTAAGGTGGTGTCTGGTCAGCTGTAGGGGAAGGTAGAGGCTGATTTTCTTTATATTCTATATTCTTATCAATAAATTACCTTTTGCATTTTCATTTTATTTAGTCTACCTATAAATATTTCGATTTTTATTCGTTAAAAATGTTCTATAGCTTGGTTTATTTCATATTTCTCACCATTGTAGTAGGCCTACAAGTCGTTCTCATCGGCCCACTATTTGACAGGTGCGCCACGTTGCCACATCTAGGATTCCGGCCTTGTATTCTAGGTGGCCATGGGCTGTGAAGGTTCTTATTCTTAGCTGGCGCCCTCTACCTTGTGCAAAAATTGAAATAGGGCATGTCCACGACAGTTGACATTGACAATACTTGAGTGGTAAAACAATAAACAATAGACATGATGAAAAATTATCAAACAACAAACAACTATTGACCCATATTATATATTATTAAATATGCAAGCTCAACAATTCAAATAACTTTAAAAGTACACTGAAGCAAAATCAACTAAAATCAAACACGATCTACCATTATAAATCAGCATAACCTCACTATTAAGTACCACGTGTTCTGAACGCTTTGTTCTAGTCTCCATGGCTTTGTTTATTGTTTTACCACCTAAGTCTTGTCAAAATAGTTTGTGACGTCACGTGGACATGCCCTATACATGGAGTTCGGTCTCCTTATATAGTCTCCATGAGTTAAACCTTCCTGAGACCATTGTATTTAAACACGGTTTACTCGCTTATACTGTATTTGAAAATCAAGAGAGAGTAAATTCCCAGAATAAAAACTAATTCGGTATGCAAAACTATAGTACAGTACGTGCGGTAAAACTTCAATATTTGTAATGCATTCTAAATTGTTTTTGTTAATTTCAATACAAAATTTATTAAATTTCTTCGACTATCACATTATTTTATGATCTTTCATTGTTACTACAGTAGGCCTAAGAGGATTAACGTGCGTCATAGGCGTAACCAGATTAGAAAGGGATAATTGTTATTTAACGACCTCCGAATGGCAACAGCTTCTAATGACAGATATTTTGACTTAAATAGGGCTTAAGTTTCTAGAAATGCAATTATTTGATTTTCGATAAACGTGACAAATAGTAGTGACTAAAAATGGAAGCAGTTTGTGAGTATACGCCAGTGAAAAAATTAAAACTAGACCATTTATCGCTCAATGAAAAGAGTGCTGTAGTGAATGTGTACCACTATTTTAAACATCAAAATCCCTCAAACACTATTAACAGTGTAGTTGAAACAACATCTAAGGCAATGGGATATGGAAAATCTACAATATATAGAGTTCTAATGGAGGAAAAATCAGGTGGAGTAACCTCACCAAAGCCGAAACCAGGTAGACCAAAACTATTAAAAGTCAACGTGGACGAGTTTTTTTAAAAATGCTATTCGTAAGCTTGTTCACTCATTTTTTATAAACAAGCAAATACCAACTTTAGATAAAGTTTTGCAAGCCATTACGAATGATGTTGATTTACCCACAATAAGCCGGGATAAACTATGGAAAATGTTACATGAGTTAAACTTTAAATTTGAAAAAATGGGCAGACACTCAATGCTAATTGATTCTGAAGAAATTGTATGTTGGAGAAGACAGTACCTCAGAAGAATACAACAAGTTAAAGCTCAAAATAAAAACATTTATTATTTAGATGAAACATGGGTTAATGAAGGACATTGTGTAGGAAGAGTTTGGAAAGACAAAAATATAAAATCATCCCATCAAGCTTTTCTAGAAGGATATACTACTGGTTTTAAGGAACCTATAGGAAAAGGTAAAAGATTATTATATTATCATTCCATCTAGGCAACAGGTGATGCACTCGGGAAATCCCGGGGATATCAGCTGGTTCACTGATGGATCTAAAACTAACCATGGCACTGGGGCTGGTATAAATGGACCTAGGAAGAAAATGTTCTTCAGCCTTGGTAGATACACGTCTGTATTCCAGGCAGAAACATTTGCTGCTATAGCCTGTATTGATGAAAATATCAAGAGGGGTTATACCGGACAAAGAATAAAAATATTCACTGATAGCCAGGCATTGCTGAAGGCTATCAGCAATC
>CAJUYI010000360.1:0-11380 GCA_910591695.1 Galerucella pusilla
TCTACGGAGGTATTATGCTCTTGATTGCTGTTTACAAAATTTAAACCTCAATGATCAGAATAAGATTAAAAAAACACTCACATATCGGCGACATCAACAAACGTTTAGGAGAGGCAGGTCAATAGAGAACTGCTGCGAAGATATCACAGAGATACATATATCCTATTTGTCGACTTCAAATGAGTTTTCAACAGCTTAATTAGAAGCAAACTTAGTAGAGAAATGCAAGCCATGAATATTCCAATAATATTAATTGGAAAAAAATTAGAAAAATTGTAGGCAGTGGTATATATCTGAAGGTTGTACAAATCCTTTTAACTTCGAATTGGGAGTAAGGCATGGAGATTGTTTGCAACCCTATTCAATAAATGCCTGGAAGGTGTAATTTAGGACCTGGGGTTCAAGGGAATAATCATAAATAAATCCAAAAAGATTATTGCATATGTCGGTGAAACAGCTATGGTTGAAAGAGATGAAAAAAAGTATTTATCAACAAACGGCATTGCTGATTAGCATATTTATGAAAAAAAAACATAATTACACTGAAACTATGAGCTTAATGACAAATTTTCGATTAAAGGACTATGCTTCCATCTTAGGAAAATAAAAGACCACTCAACTTATTCGTCTTGAAAAATAGAACATTTGATAACATTGCGCCAATGTTGTGACTTTTATAATTAACTCACAATTAATGATATTATTTTTAAAATCGCTTACGAAGATTGTATGAGTAAGACAGAGAGAAAATACGTAAACAAACCTGTATTACAGATTCCACCAAGTAAGGATATAAGAAATGAATAAATAAAACCAGACAGGGTTGAACCGACCTAATTTTGTGAGTTAATTTTTATATGTTGTTTTTTCTTTGCAGGATTTTGTAGTGTAGTTGTTGGAATCGGTAACTCTTGAAAAAATAGGATAGGGATGCGGAAAACATTTTTTTATATGCTAGATGTTAAATGTCTATTAACTGTTAATGCAAAAATGCTTGTGAAATGTGTGTAGGTAATGAACCCGACGTAAGGGGTGATACTAAAAGATAAGTATCCCCTCTTACGAGCTCCCCTTTCCCCCCACAGGCATCGCCACGAAGTGTAGCTGAAAAAATAATTTCTATTGGCATATAACTTTTGAATTGAGTTGTGCGTTATGTAAACATAAATGTAAATGTACATGGTGATTCACGCAAGTATGCCATAGTCGTTGTTTTTTTTTTCAATTAAACACCCTGTATATTTGCATATTTATGAAATCTTCTTAATGAACCGATTCCAACAAACTAAATAATGTATGGTCAATTATAAATTATGCAGGGTGAAATATTTATTTTTACAGTTATTAAACACATACATATAATACATGATGTATTAAATGCTCAAAATGTTCTCCACAACTATATTCACAAGTCCGACTCTGTTTCACCGCAGCATGTGGTGTCCTATTGAATGGTTAGATTATGTAATCGAATCGAAAATTTCTGACAAATAAACTGATTTTGTGGGTTTAATAATTAAATTACAACATTGGCGCAATGTTATCAAATGTTCTATTTTTCAAGACGAATAAGTTGGTATCAAAATATCCGCATTTGAGTGATCTTTTATTTTCCATAAGCTGGAAGCGTATTCCTTTGGTGGTAGATAAAAAATATTTCGGTATTATACAAAAAGGGAAAAGAAGATACCAATTTGAAATGAGTGTTCCGGACATAATTATATTCTGCTTTCCAAAACTGAGATAATCTGCATCGTTTCAGCCCTAATCCAAAGATCAATGAATGAGTAATAAATACTTAATTCATCTGTCTGTGCATTTATTCTAGAGCAGACTGTATAAATTTACAAGGTAATTCTGATAGTAACTATATGAAAGTGAGATTACCGAGACTGAAATGAAATAAAATTTATTGATAACTTCACAAAGTTTGTTTGAATTTTGATAAATTTGAAAGTTATTACCACCGACACAAGCGAAAAACTGCAAACAACAAAACTACACATTAACACTGCGAACTCGATGTAATAGTCGAAACGTACATCTGAGGCTGTTTGCAGCTTGTGGTGTGAAATAAAAGGAAACGGTATTATGGTCGTTTTGGGTGATTTCATACGTTTAGGGGAGAACGGAGTAATATCGATTGGGTTATAAAATATAGTACATTCGGTATAGTGTATATATTTTATGCAGGTTAATTTTAATCCACTATATTAATTTGAATTACATTTGAAAAGCATTATTTCTTAATATTCGAATTTATAAAAGAATTTTATGCAAGCCATTTGGCGGCTTTTCCTTCAAAGGGATTTAAAATATGGGTCATCACATTAACAATAGTTACACTATACCTACTTTTATTCGTTATAATAGTACGTAGAAAAAAAATATAATTGCAAAGAATAGATTCAAATATAATATATTTTTATCATATTGATAGCACGATTTTAAGTAAGAGACCCTAAAACCGCAATAAAACACAGGAGGACGTTGGAATTTAGACAGGATAAAATAAATCAATTGTATCTCAATACTCCAGAAGCGAATAAATATGGACAGTTTAAACTGGTAGAAAAATTGCCAACAATTATTTGGAAGAAAGCTGAGATAATCGTTTGGTTGGTTAACCAAAACATTATATAAGAGGAGCATTCCGAAAACAAGAATTATCACGAATTGTAAGACTGCACAAATCGAAATTCAAATATGTGATTGACGAAATGGCGTTACCACCATACCACTGCGAACTCAAAGCTTTTGAGCTTATATGGACGCAAGTAAAGGGTGATGTAGCACGAAACAATAAAACTTATAAATTGTAAGACCCACATCAATTACTGCGAGACTATTAAATTTGTCAAAAGTGTCTGCAGAGAACTGAGACAGAGCTGTGAGTCATACGCACGAAGAATAACGGAAGTAGTGGCAACTGGACAATATCATGGATGGAGCCGTTAAATCTATAATAATGTTGGAGTTGAAAATTCGTCAGATTCTGATGAAATGGGATTTTGATAAGGTACATCAACTTCAACTTTTTAGCAAATCAGCCCTTTTCTTATATGTAGAAATGACTAATTAATTAATTAAATTCAATAATCTAGGATCCGTTTTTCAAATTAATTTTGTCATTTATTCGGCACACATTTATCCACTGTTTCGATAAATCCTCATTTTGCGGTAATCTGAAGTATTTCACATCAAAACCTTTAGTTTTTTTATTTGTGTTTTTACAAGTGGCCACAGCACAACCCGGCATTTTAATCTCGTTTTGCAGATGATCACAAAACAAAAATAACTTTATATTATAGAAGAGTATTAAATATCATCAATAACAGTAAATTAGTAGGTAATAAAATTCCAAATAAACGAATCAACTTAAAAGTAAAATTGAAATTAAAACTAACAACACCTTGTAGGTATTACATGAAAATACAATGAATTGGTCACGATACACTTACCACGGTATGTTCTTGCGCATGTAGCCAACAGCGTGTGACGTCATGAGGGAATCTCGATCAGTAATGTACGTACAATACTAAATATAATATATGGGAAATACTCTGTTTGTGTTTGTCTTCATGCATATTTCCACTTTATGAATGATTATTTAAATACGACATGGTTTTTTAGAAATAATATGAAATATTACTTTATTGTAAGTAACTTTAGTTATCTTTTTTTGGTAAGTTCAATGATGCTGAAACAGAAATATTTATGGGTGGGCAAAATTAAAACACACCATTATATTATAAATATGTTATATTTCATATTTCTACCATTATATTTTATTTATTATACAAGACTCCTTAACAAAGATGTCACTGGGATACGAAACGAGCCAAAGGTGAGTTTCGTATAGTTAATACGAGTGTATTAATAGCCATTACATGAAACTTGCATACACTATTTTTTCTACGAACAAGAAATTTGATTTGAAAAAGAATAGAAAAAAATGCCAATGCTCACTGTGCTACGGGACCACATTATTGAACTAATAGCATAAAACGTATATAGGTATGTTATTGTTATACAAAATTGGTAATAAATTATTTTAAACAAAAATTAATTACTATTCACCTTGGTCATTAAGTATTTTTGGTCTGGTGCTCGACATTTCTTTTTAAAACTGTTACAAAAGATTATTAAAACGGTCATAAATCACACGAATTTCTTAGAAACTGTCAAAGCATTCTACAGAAAAAATTGGGTCTACCTAATTGGTTATTTAAAAATATAGATTTCTGATGGCCAATTTTTCAGTTTCATAATGAAAACCAGTGTTATAATAAGTATCATTATGAAACTGAAAATTTGCATTTAATTAATAACTTATAGTATAAGAGGGTTGGATGAGGAAGGCTGGAAGTGATTCACCCCTAATCTCTCATACAAGTCTCCGTAGAAGGGTTGTCCTACCGACACGGCGCGTCCCAATGGCTGACAGGGTGTCTCCAGAGGGAGTTGGTGGTCAGGGGACTCGTGCTCTTCGAGTTGTAAGGGCCTCCATGACCAACAATCCTCGGGATAAGCAATAAATAAGGCTCCAGTATGGGAACCCGAATAGTTGCTCGCGGATCAAAGGGTATAGAGTAGTAAACCTCGATAAAAAACCAGCAGCATAGGGGAGGCAGCTATGTTGTGTGATTGTAGGCAGCGGCAGCCACTGCGTCCGGAGGCAACCGTGGCAAAAGCCTAGAGGAGTAAACCTCGATAAAACAATCCGTGATCTACGTTGTTAGCTACCGTGACAATAGATGAATGGCTACGCGAAAGTCAGTCAGGAACGGTGCCTTCGGGATACCTGGCGACCTCCCGGAGTATCCAGCCTTACCACCACAAGCGGGGCTCTGTGGTGGTGGACATTCAATTCCCTAGCTACTCGTGGGATGTAATATGAAGTATGAGAGGAAAATGGAACAAGAAGAAGTGGGGGAAGAGAGAGAAGGAAAGGGAATTTTTGGAAAATCGAGGCTGGTGAAACGAACACCTGATAAGGCGGGAGAGACCAGTGAGTGGAGCGATACTGGGGTGAAAAGGAAGGAGAAATCGCCTTTGGAAGATAAGGAGCAGAAGAGGAAACAGGAGAAAGGACGGGAGGAAGTGGAGAATGGGAAGGAGGAAGGGAGGGAGAGTGTAGAGAGATTGAATGAGATGGTAAGGCGACTGGAGAAGAGGGTGAAAAGGCTGGAAGAGCAAAAGTCGGCGGCGGAGGAGCGAGCCAGGGAATTGGAGGAGTTGAGAAGAGAGGAAGATAGGATGGAGAGAAGGCAAACACGATGGGAGACCGGAAAAAGAGACTGGGATGGATGGAATGAGATTAGAAATAGGGACTGGGAGGACAAGAAACGGGAGGGAATAGAGGTGAAAGTGGGAAATCCTATTCTAGGGGAGGAAAAGATAAAAGTGGTGTGGGTGACTAAGGAGGACAGTGGAATGGAGAAGGGGATACAAAAGATGTTTAGGTATAGGTATCCGATGCTGGCAGAAAAAGGAGA
Source organism: Galerucella pusilla (assembly GCA_910591695.1). Classification (NCBI taxonomy): domain Eukaryota; kingdom Metazoa; phylum Arthropoda; class Insecta; order Coleoptera; family Chrysomelidae; genus Galerucella; species Galerucella pusilla. Next base: position 5,499 of record CAJUYI010000360.1, read on the forward strand.
GGAAATTGAGTGGGTTAAGGAGGTACGCACCACGGAAAGAAAAGGGACCAGGGTCAACGCGGAGGTGTTGATCTGTCGGATGGAGGGGGATTGTAGGGATGAGAGGAAGGTATTTAATATGATGAGTCGACTGTTTGGGGAAGAGGGGAGCGGGGTCAAAGTTGGGCTACACAGGCTTGAGCATGTGGAGGTGGAGGTGCTGAAGAAGATGGTCGCGTGGGTTAGAGCTGATGGGACTGAGGTGACTATTTATGTAGATAGGGAAAAGGAGGTCAGGAATGAGGCGGTAATCTTGAAGGATCTTGGAGAAGTCAATCAGGAGAGTATAGATAAGATTAAGAAGGGTCTGACGGACATGGAAGGAAAGTGGGTGGATAGATTCAGAGTCTCAAGGAACAGGGATGTGGTTATAGAGGCACAGAAGGGGGTTGAGGTGAGGGGAATTCTGAAAGAGGTGGAAAAGGTGACAGGAGCTAGGGCTGTGGAGGCGGAGAGGGAAACAAAAACCATTAAGATGGTAGGGATAGACCCATGGATGGAAGATGCAGTGGTGAGTAAGAAAATAGAGGATTTGATTGGGGAAGGGACAAGGGTGTTGAAAGTGGTGAGGGAGAGGAGCGGCATGAAAATGGCGGTGGTGAGAGTAGAATGTGAGAAGGCGGTAGCCTTAATAGAAAAACGGGAAATTAGGCTGGACTTGAATAGGGTGAATATAATAGAGGGGAGAGAGGGGGGTAGATGTTTTGGTTGTGGAATGAAGGGCCATCAGGTAGCTGGATGCAAGGCAAGGAGAGTAGAGAAGATAAGGGAATGCTGGCTATGTAAGAGAGTGGGACACATGGCCAGAGACTGTCGGCAAGCCTTTCTATGTAGGGTATGTGGGAAAAGGGGACATAAGCCAGGGGAGACAGAGTGTAGTAGGGGGAGAAAGGTAGTTTATGTATTAAAAGGAGGCGAAGATGGAAAAAAATGGGAGGGACCCTCTGGACCCCTTAGAGGGGATAAGTCCGGTTGAATAGGAGGAAGGGGAGAGCAGACCTCGGGAAGTAAAAATGTAGAGCAGGGATGGAGGGTGTTACAAATAAATTTAGGGAAATGCAGAGTAGCACATGATGTTCTGGATGAGGTAATTGGTAGGAGGGAAGTGGATGTGGTGTGTGGATCTGAGGTGAATGCCAGATATGTGGGAAAGCAAGGTTGGATAATGGATGATACAGGAGAGGCAGGAATAAGAGTGGTGGGTGATGGAATGAGGGCGGATGAAGTGAGGAAGGGTAACGGTTGGGTGGTAGTGCGAATTGGAGACATGGTGGTGAACAGTGTGTATATAAGTCCAAATGTCAGCCTAGAAGAATATGAGAGGAGTGTATGACAGGACTGGAGGAAGATCTTAGGGTGTCTAAAGGGAAAAGGAGAGGTATAAGAAGAATGGTGACAGGCGACTTCAATGCCAAGAATACTGCCTGGGGAGGGAGAAAAACGGACAGGAGAGGAGAGATCCTGGAGGAAGTGTTGACATCCAACGGATTGGCGGTGCTAAATGATGGACTGTTGCCCACCTTCGTGAGGGGTGACGGGGGTTCATCATTTATTGACATAACAGCGTGTGATGAATGGCTGGGGGAAAATGGTGAGTAAATGGAGGGTACTGGAGGATGAGGAAAGCTTGAGTTTACATAGGTATGTGGAGACGACTATAAGAAGAGGGAGAAAGGAATTGGTGGAAGAGTGGGGATGGAGGTGGACGAAGGCCGAGGCAGAAAGAATGAGGAAGAAAGTAAGGGAAGAGATAGGAAGGGGACTTGGGCATGATGTAGAGAAACTGTATGATGTGATACAGGGCTGCAGAAGAGAAGGAAAAAGGGGTAATAGGTGCAAGTGGAGGGCTAATTATTGGTGGAATGAGGAAATAGAGAGTCTGTGGAGGGAGTGTAAGAAGGAACGAAGAAGAATGTTGAGGGGAAAAGTAGGGATGGAGGGAGAAGGTGGATATAAGGAGAAGAAGAAGGAACTGGAGCGCAGGGTGGAGAGGGAAAAAAGAAGAAAGTGGGAAGAGTTACTGGGGGAGTTGGAAAACAACCCATGGGGGAAGGCTTATGAAATAGCGGTGAAAAGAATGGGTGGAAATAGGAACGTGGTGCTAGAGGAAAATTGGGAAAAAGAGATTATAGAAATTGTTTACAGGGGTAGAAGGGGGTGTGGATGGCAGAATTCGGGAAGCCCAGAATACTAGGGAGATAGGGAAAATGAGAGGGATAAGGTCGGTAGAGAAGTGGGAAGTAGAGGAGGGGGTGAGAAATGTTAAGGTAAGGAAAGCCCCAGGGATAGATGGCATGAGGGGTGATATGATGAAGAGGCTGTTGGACGACAATGGGGAATACATTTTGGAACTGTTTAACAGGATACTGAGGGAGAAAGAGTTCCCGGAAAAGTGGAAGGTGGCCAGGGTGATCCTTGTGAAGAAGACGGGTAGGGAAGGGAAGCGGGCGGGGGACTACAGGCCCATCAGCCTGCTGTGTGGATTGGGTAAATTGATGGAGGGGATAATAAAGGTTAGGATTGAGGAGGAAGTTGATAGGAATGGGGGTCTTAGGGAAAACCAACATGGGTTTGTAGCAGGGAAGTCATGCATCTCAGCGCTGGGCAGGGTGGTGGACTTGGTGCAAAGGGCTAGGCAGGGTAATGGTAGGAAGAAGAAATTGGCCCTGCTTGTGTTCTTCGACGTGGGGAACGCGTTCAACTGTGTCAGTAAACGGGCGGTGTTGAGCGCGTTGACAAAGCTCGGAGTAGGGGAGGGGTTAGTTAGTCTAGTAGAGGACTACCTGACGGGGCGTGTGATAGTGGACACTAGGGGGAGAAGGTATGGGACGGATATTGGAGTGCCCCAGGGCTCGGTTCTGGGACCGATGCTTTGGAAGTGTGTGTTTGATGAAGTTTGTGGGATAGTATGTGAAGAGGGTTGTGAGATTACGGTGTATGCGGATGATGTATGTCTGGTATGTACGGCAAAGGAAGAGGTGGAGATAGAAAAAAAGGCGGAGAGGATGTGTAGGAAAATTGTGGAGAAGATAGAGCGATGTGGACTGGAAGTGGCTGAGGATAAGACGGTGGGGCTACTGGTGAAGGGGCGGAGCAAGGCAAGGGAGGTGGGGGTGATAGTGAAGGAAAAGAAAATTCGGATGGAGGAAGCGGTGAAGTATCTGGGGGTGTGGTTGGATAGCCAATTATCCTTCAAAACCCATATGTTGAAGGCTGCAGAGAAGGCAAAAGTAAGGGCAGCGTGACTGGGAAGATTGATGGGTAATGTGAAAGGACCGGGAGAATGGAAGAGGAGGATAATTGGTAGGACGGTAGAGCAGAGTATGCTGTATGGCGCAGAAGTGTGGGGTGAGAAGGCAGGGGTGAATGCGAGGGTTAGACCACTCCTGCGGGTGCAGAGAGGAATACTTTTGAGGGTGGTGCAGGCGTACAGGACAGTGGGTGGACTGGCAGCAGCAGTGCTGTCACGGTCCTATCCATTGGACTTGATGGCTAGAGCCAGACATGAACGCTGGAGGGGTGCGAGCAGAGAGGAAGTACAGGAATGGATGGATGAGGAAATGGAGAGAAGGTGGGATGAGTATGAGGGCGCGCTGAAAGGAGCGATTGGGAGCAGGAGAAATTGGGTGGACCGGAAATTTGGAGAGGTGAACTACTTCTTGACGCAGGTGCTCACAGGGCATGGGTCAAGAGTGGGTTACCTCCACAAGATTGGGAAAAGAGGAACTGGAGTGTGCGAGAGATGTGAAGTGGAGGATGATGTGGGACATGTGGGGCATGTGGGACATGTTGGAAGAATGAGGGAGTTTTGAAGAAGCTAGAAAATAAACTGGGAAAGGCGGTGTATTGGTGGATATTATGTTGAGGGGCGAGGAGGAATGGATGGAGATAAATGGCGTGGTAGAGAGCATGAACAGGGAAAGGGAAGGACTCGTTATGGCATGAGAGAGGTGGGAGTGATAGAGGGAAGATGATGGAGAGTGTGTGAGGGACCGCCGCCCGTATAGGAGAAGAAAGAGCTTATATTTACAATCATTTTTTGAAATTTGTAAATTTTGACATCTTGTTCCAGTTTTTTCAGGCAGTTTTGAAAACTGATTTTCCTATTAATATCTATCCCTCAATCGTACCAAAATAGCCTTTTAGTATAAAACAGTATTAAAATAACAATAGTAAAAATAATAATAGTAAATTAGTATCTAGGTAATCAAATTCCAAATAAACGAATCAACTCGAGTTAAATTGAAATTAAAACTAACAACACCTTGTATTGCATGAAAATACAATGAATCGAAAGACTGGTGATAGGTGGGTGTAAATTTCTGGTTCGCGCGTGACGTAAGTGCGCGGCTCGGACGCAATTTGAAGTAGAAATCAGCATACCGTGAGTAAGTGTATCGTGATATGACCGATATTATGGTGGTATTTACGTTGTTGTCAGATCTTTCTGTTTTCGGAATAATAATAAACTTTGTTATTTCAAATGTAGCACCCTGTATATTCTTTGCCTTTCGACATTCTTATATTAATATATCAATAGGATAATGTGTCCCATACACCTTTTCTTTCTGTTATATTTTATTTTGCGAGACTGAGATGGAATATAATTTCGAACACATACGATGTTAGTTATCGGATCTCTTTCACCGTCCTCATAAAATATATACGACCGAGGTGAAGGGTGAAGAGGGCTGTTTGGGATTTGGATGGTTAAAAATGTTTAGTCTAGAGATAACCATATTACCGAAGCAAGTAAAATTTAGAGACAGTATCACGGAGTTTTATTATAATATTGTACCCAATTGAAACATAATCTTACATTTCTTTATTCAATTATAATTTTTGAAATCGTATACAAAAAGATAATAACACATATAAAGATAAAAAAGTTGTTGTGTTTTTGTATATTTTTTTAAGAAGTTGATGTAAGAAGAAAAACAAGGAAAATTCAGCTGAACAAACTTAACCATAGTTATTTTGTTCCACTTTTCTTTGGCTTATTTTTTAAACCCTGTTAGTTCTAGAATATAGTTCATTCAATAACGTTTTTGGTGTGCGTCATCGATTGTTAATGTCCTTCTAACACATTACGTTGGAATAAATGGAAAAGAGGCAGGTCCGTGATTAATCATAATCAAAATATCACAACAATGAGCCGTTTAAATGTATTACAAACGTTGATCCTAATATTTGATTTAAATAATTTGATTAGTTGATGTTGACGTACCTTTGGCGATGTGTCTTACGTCTTTTTCTACTGTCCCACTGACAGTTCTCGTCTGGTCTGTACTTTGTTGTTTACGTCAATTACCTATTATTTATAAAAAGTGAATACCTATTAATCTTATTGTTATATTTATTCAATTACAAAAATATGCCTAGATACACGGAAAAACATGTATTTTCAGTTTCAAAAAGGAAGCTGGTGATTATTAATTTCATGGCCTATTCGAATTTGGCAGATTGGAATCCTGATGATTTTATTTATCAAAATTAATTATCAAAATTTATCAAAATTATGTTAAAATAGCAAATAAAATAAATGACCCAAAACCCGGATATACGACTTAAACGATGACGCACACCAAGAAGGTTATTGAATGAACCATACCCATATTTTTTAGCAATTTGCCTGTTAAAATATTCCGTAAATACCCCGCTGATTAATTTAGGATGTTTATGGTTTATTCACAAATTCAACAAAAATAAGTTTTAGCTCATCCGTTGGATATTGTTTATCACTCATTCCCAATGGATTAAATGTAAAAAAATTTCTTAACAAAGCAACACAAACTCCAAACCAAACATTGAAACAATACAACCCAGTGAAAAAAATAAGAAGT
>CAJUYI010000360.1:11390-41937 GCA_910591695.1 Galerucella pusilla
AAGGTCTCATTCTCTATCCAAAAATGTTATCATTTCCAAGTTTATTACAACAATTGAGATAGAATAAAAGAAATTCATGTGATTACTGAAATAATTTTTGATTATAGATACTATATCGAATTTCGGTAATCTAATGATTTTATTTGCAATAAACGAAAACTATAATATGTTTGAATAAGGAACGAAAAGACCTTGCAGATTATATAGGTATCCTATAATTCAAAATTAAAAAATTGGGGCTGTACCTGTCATTCGAAGGGGGTTGAAAAATGTCAAATTTTTATTAAATTTGATCTGTTTCGGGATTTTTTATTTTATTTATACATACAGTAACCGAAATAATGAATTTTTTCCGTTTGGATTTTACACAATGTATGAGAATTGGTTAAAAATGACAACAAAGGTATCAATACTTTACTGTAAATTATTGCGTTACTAACATGTAATATTATTAATAGAAATCAATTTGATAATATAACAAGTGTGATAACAACATTAAACCAAATACATAGACGGCGGATCAGAGATATTATCGATCGAATTCTGTACATTTTGTAATTTTTTTGGGATGTTGTGTAAATTTTTAATTCCCATATCTCATTAAAATTCTCCAGAATATTTGTTTTGAAATAATGGCCGGAAATTATTTTTTAATTTTTGGTCAACTCTTACTGAATCACAAACTTTAGTAGATGCGCTAATGACAGTTTTTGCCATTGACGTAAATCTCGCAGTATTTTACATAACTACAAAATATGCAACACTATTTACAGACACCAGATATACGATTATTGCGTATCATAAACAGCTATATATTATTCTATTTATTATTGCTAATCCTAAAAATGAGAAAACATATAAATTGCAATGTTTTTAAAATGATCAGTCTGTATGTGGTATTGCCCCGAGTTCAAGTAAGTAATGTTGAACTACGATTTCTCGGTCATTTATTGATTAAGATGTTTTGTATAAATATATCTAACCAACGGAATCTATCAGCATTTAATTTTTAGTATGACGCACTTACATCATCCATGCATTCAGTGCCGGACTTATCCTCAGTATCACACAAAAACTGGATTAGGATTTAGAATGATTTTTATTTGTGAATGCACACTTTTTGAACACTTCTGGACTTTCCTACCTTGAGCCACTAGTGGAAATCCAACACTGCATATAGTGTGTGGTAGTCTTTCATAAAATTTATTTGGCCTTTTACATAGGATTCTACATAGGCTTTTTTATTCAGTCATTTTTCTATCCTTAACTACAGGCATGTATTCAATATATATGCCTTTTCTTCAATCTGATAGAGGATGTGGAAGCTATTTCTAATACTAGGAAGGAAAGTGTCATTCTCCTCCCGCCCAGCTTCAAATGCGCCCCTGTAAGAAACAAAACTGCGCCTTCATCTCAGAATATATAGTCTTTTTTATGCATAAATGTGAACATTCCCTTACCAGGCACAGTCAAAAGCAAATACATGTATAAATGTAGATGACGTTACGGGACGTGCGCCTTAATCTTAATTTTTATTGTATATTCCACGATCTACTTACTCGGTATGTTCTTGCGCATGTAGCCGACAGCGTGTGACGTCATGTGGGAATCTCAATCAGTAATGTACAATGCTAAATATATGGGAAATACCTACTCTGTTTGTGTTCAATTTTCATGCATATTTCCACTTTATGAATGATTATTTAAATGCGACATGGTTTTTCAGATATAATATGAAATATTATTTTATTATCAGTAACTTAGTTATCTTTTTTTGGTAAGTACAATGATGCTGGGAGTTAACCATGTACAAAACGTGTAGAAATATATAGGTAATATATTATATTCTTTACATTTTGAAAAGATATGAAACAGAAATATTTATGGGTGAACGAAATCAGAGCACACCAGCACACCATTATATTATAAATATGTTATATTCCATATTTCTACCATTATATTTTCTTTATTATACAAAACTCCTTAACAAAGGTGTCACTGGGATACGAAACGAACCAAAGGCGAGTTTCGTATGGTTAATGCGAGTGTATTAATCAGTAGCGGCTCGTGAACTTTTTAAGATAGGAGGCTGGACATAAAAATGTACTCTACTCAGTATAGAGTCAGTATACAATATAGAGGTATAGAGTTTCTCTTGGCAAAATTTTTTTTTTGCTCTCATAATTCATTGTGCAGTGCTATTTTATCTATCAAAAAGTGTATTGGAAAACTCTTTTGAAGAACATTCGAATGATCTTTTATTCGAAGTCGAAAAACCTTAATTCATGTAAATCGGAAAGTCGAATCTTAATTTGACCTTCAAAAGTATCTAAAATTTCATAAAAAAGTTGTTTATAATGTAGTTTCTTGTCTACCAAATTATATGTTTTCCTCCTTTTCACGGGAGGAGCGTCATCAGTTGAAAAAGTTTCAAATAAACTATTAAAATGCAATTCTGTATTACGGAAACTTGAAATTTTATCAATGAGATACTTCAAACGCTCTTTTGAATAAATTATATCAGTGAATTTATGTTGAAAAATTTGAAAAATAGCATCTGTTTCTTTAAATATCAATTTAAAAGTATCAAGAAAAAACAAAGCTTAATTATTCCCGCTAATCATCTAAAACAAAACAAGCACGCACGAACCCACGTTCGTATTCTGTATTCCGTAGTTCGTTTTGGTTCTTATATCATCGCAACAGCTTTTAGCTATCCCAGAGGCTTGTATTACATGAAAATACAATGAATGGAAGGACTGGTGATAGGTGGGTGTAAATTTCTGGTTCCCGCGTCACGTAACTGCGCGGCTCAGACACAATTTGAAGTAGAAATCAGCATACCGTGAGTAAGTGTATCGTGGTATATTCCCCCATGGTGATGGGGAATAAAAGAAATATAATAACAATAAAAGAAACATGAATGTACTTCTTTCATGAAAAAATCAAAAACTAATACATTATAGCTACTTTACTTGACGTTATGCTTTGAATCAAAATATGTTATTTAATTTTAGTAGGTAAATAACTGGCTACTTCCCAAAAATCGTTTGCATTTTGCTCGAGTACAGTTCACCAGTGAGTGGTGTTTTGCAAAATGGAGAGCCTGCCACGGAAGTAAAAATAAACTATTCGTGCGAAAATGGGTGAATAGAAGGGATAAACAGCTACTATTGTCATCTGAATGAATTAGCATTAGAAGACCCCAAAAAATATTCAACAGACGTCAACCCGTTTAACTTAGAAGTGTAATTCAATGTCAGTCGGAGCACATATCCCGGGAAGTAGTTGTTGCTTCTCAGTGAACGGTTTCTGTTCTTTGAAAAGTAATTTTAAAAATTTTTGTGAGATTTTATAATAGTTTTTTTCGATTACCGTAACCAATTGAATGAGTTCAACTAAAACGAAAAGTTCAAACTGGCAGGCGTACTAAAATACTAGCCTATTCTGAATGAGGCTTTATGTACTCAGCGTCCATGAACACTGCCCATTCTGCTCTTAAGAACGGCGCGGGCTTGGCTACTGCAAACAAAATCTTCCGTCTGTTATTATTATTAACGTGATGGAAAGCCTGGCCTACGTACAACTAACATGTGTTTGAGGATCTCATATGGATCTCATTTCAGAGTGGATCCTTCTTGCTTAACTACACGTTTTAAAACAGACGGAGCCTTTGGGGGTCGATGAACACTGCCCATTCTGCTTTTAAGAACGGCGCGGGATTGGTGATGCAAACTACTGCCACCGTACACTAACTACCGACAAGTAAATTCACTTGCGTCGGAACGTTTGATAATTTTGTTACATCTTTTCTCTGGCGCCTTACACTGTTATCAGTAGTAATAACCCTCGGACATTGATAATTATTCGAAAAAATTTTATTACAGATTTCGAAAGCTTCTGCTTGGAAACAGACCGACGACGTTGGCGGAGGTCTGTAGCTCACAAGCAACAAGTTTGAGAAAGTTGTCATAAAATTTTTGAGCATTTATCAATGTCCGAGGGTTATTCGGATAGAAATTTTTGTGACATCGAGACATTTAGGAATATCAAATATTTGAAACTTCAAAATCGAAATAAATCAATATGTGTCCATAGCAACGTGAAAATAGCCCATGGTCTGGTTATCAGTGTCATGTTGATATGATTGGGTGAAATTGTTCATGTGATAAAAAAAGAGGAAATTTGATTGGTTCTTGGAACTGTCAAAAAATTTTCATAATACAACATTCAATACTCGATTTAAACTAGCCAGAACTCGCCAGACGATAGGAGGGGTAAGGAAATTTTCGGTAATCCATAAATTGACGAAGTGAATTCACTTGTCGGTAGTGTACGGTGCTACTGCCAACAAAATCTTCCACCTGCTATTATTATTAACGTGATGGCATACGTAGACAATGGTACAACTAACTTGTAGGTATCTGCGGCTCTCCTTTCAGAGTGAATCCTTCTTGCTTTACTATATACGTTTTAAAACAGACGGAGCCTTTTGGGTGTACCGTTTTTCTCCAATCTATTGATGCTACTATATCTACATTTATGCTTAAAATTTCTTTCAAATATTATAAATCCAGCACTGCATCTAATTCAACATTTTGTATAAATAACTTTAGTTGCAGCGCTGCATTTCGAGCGTGATATTATATAATATTAGGTAAACAATTAATAATAAATGTTTAAAATAAAATTTTGAAAATATTTTGTTACAGTGAATAATTTTAACAAAAATGACTAGTTGTACGCCTCAACCGCACTTTTCACCTGTAACACATGTTTTGTTTGATCTCGATGGTGTTATTATTGGTAAGTTTTTTATATCTTCTTATTAAATCGTAACAAAAATTCCTCATCACGTTCAAATGTTATTTAACCAGCAAAAGCGATTAACGATCTTCCTTATTGATACACATGCTGTATATACAGGGTGTCCCCAGTGGCGGATTTATGGTTTCTTTGAAGCGCCGCCCTTTTAGTGGAAACTTTTTATTAGCAGAATCAAAACGATCTAAATAACATTCAAAATTCTGTAATTTTCACTCTTTAATCCTGTTGCTTCAGATTATTCGTCCATTCAATCATATGCTTCGGATGTGCTCAACAGCCCAGGCACTTGAACTGAATTTTTATACCATTAGCTTCAGATCGCGTAGTCGGTATCTCATCTCCCCTTTTGGAAGAGAATTCTTCCAGTGCATCAGAATTGCAAACTACTCTTTTTCTAAAGCGCAACATTCATCATATCGAGCAGACCAATGAGTTTGAGAAAGACTCTCAACTATCAAATTTGTACGCTGTACCGAGAACTCTCAACGATGTGTAGATATAGTAATCGTGAAGAAATTAGTGTTGACAAAGTAGAAATAAGAGGACTGCAAGTAATTTTACTAAATTTAAAGAATAGGCATTGAATTATAATAATATATTCTATAGACATTTTTTTATAAAAACTAATCTCAACCAATTTTTAAAATGCTGTCCCTCAAATTATGATGGACTAGGCACGGGCCTCACGAGCCTAGACCTAGCTAAATCCATCGCTGGGAGTCCCAGTGAAAAGTAACTCATTTTAACAGCATGTAACTTAAACATATAATCAAACAAGCAGGCAGTATTAGTGTAAGTTTAGTTGCCTACTACTAGATAAAACCTCATTCAAAATAGGGGCCATTATCGAAGATTACAGAATAAAAATATAAGATATTTCACTTGTTCGAATTTATCGCGTAAAGCACCGATCTGTATTGAAGTAAGGCATCCTTTATCTATGGCACCGATGCCGCTGGTGACAGCACAGTATACCAAAACTTAGTAAAATTCAAAGTTGTTAAATTTATGTTTCGAAGAAAATTTTATTGATTAGATCAATGTTGTGAATGTTATATAATAAACAATTTGAACATGTTACAAGGAAAAAACTCTAAAGAATTTAGAATCGGCAACAATAGCAAAACAAATTGTAATAAAACAGAGGATATACTTATTGATTTTTATTAAATACCTAGTTAAATTTCATGATCCAATAATATTTAATTACAAATTAAGATTTCATTTCTTTATATATGACGTCAAATAATTAACTTATCATTATTATAATGTTAGAGATCATGCAAGGCCTATTTTTATTAAATTAGAGATTCTCCCAATACCTTGTTTATACATTTTGGAAGCTATTATTTTTGTGCATAAAAATAAACATATTAAGTATACCACTGGATGTACCTATCCTATAACACTCTTCCAGTATTATGGAAAAATTTTACACCCAAGAAATTAAAATTTATAGTAAAACAGGCGCTTGTAGGGCAGGCATTTTATAAGATTGAGGAGGTATTCGATTTTGAATGGCCCAGATCTTCATATGAAGATTGATTCACTCTTTTAAATTTAATTAAATAAATAAAATTCCATTTTAATTGTAAAATAAATGTAATCATGTTGGATTTATGTAAATTAATTTCAAACTTTCAGTGTGTAATAACGTGTCTAAATATGTTGTGTTTATACAAGTAACTGGCATAACATTGTATACCTTTTTGTAAAGATCAATAAATTTCTTGCTTTCTTCCTTTAATATCTTTTTAGAAATTTCTATTTATGCGTATTTCTATTTAAGAGTATAATAAAATCGAACTCTCATCGTATATAAATTTATTATAAATAAAACAGACTAGGGAAATCTAAAAAACCTTTTTTTTCATATACAAATATGATTTATTTTTACAGTTCTTTGCAGCACAAACCACACCTGCTTCAACTTTATTCATCTTATTTGATTACTGTCACTAAAAAAAAATTAATTCACACTACGCCACTGCTTACGCGACTGAACCAAACTAAACTGTCCCTAAACCGAAGTAGCAAATACGCCGTCCTTGCCGAACTTGAGAGGTTTCTAAACCGAAATGGCGAACTGCGCACAACCGATGCGCGAAGTTGAGATGCACTACTGGTTGTTTTGGTATACTGTGGGTGAGTCCGGTGACAGTCTGGTGACTTGCATGGTACAGTACACAGCACACCCTTCTGTGGTACAGTACGTTGCTACGTCCTTACTTGCATTTAATTTGGCATATTATACGGGACGTCGCCCGTCGAGCGATGTTATATTGGAACGGTGTTTATAATTGATATATAGATTTTTTAATTTATTAATTAATTATTGAAATAAGCAGAAAATCATATTAATATTTTTCTCTTCGATAGCAAAGCTTAAACACTAAATATTTTGTAATATTTGTTGATACAAAATTACGGAAAAAAATTAAAATAATTCATTCTTATAATAAGGATATTATATAAACAAGGATACAAAAAATTTATAGACTAATATGAAAAATGCAAAGCCTGTTTTCATTTTTTTTTAATTTCTGCTGATGTGTACTGAAATTACGTGATTGGCCGACGTTTGGACCGCAGGAGTGGGGAGATATTTGATACTCAACCTTTCGATACCGTCTGGTGTGTTAGTACTTAAGGGTTAAGTGCCAGAGAATTTTGTATATTTCATTTAATCTCCTGTCCTCCAAAAGTAACAATAATATTATAATAGTGGTTTCAAATGGATAAAAACTGTGAATTGATTCATTTTGGAAATTTAATTTTATTTTTTACTTTCCTATTCAAATTCATATCCCGAACATTTTTCGAAATAATTAACATTTAAAAATAAACCTTTGTGATAAAGAGTCTCTAATTTAAATATATATTTCTCAAATTACCCCAGTATATCTTGAAATAAAATAAGCTTTTCGAACTTCTCTGGTACCTACCGGTCTCGTTATTGACAACAAAAGCGAGTTGTAAACATGATTTATGAGAGCGTCGTCCATTTGGGACAGCAACTTGAATCAAACCGTCCTGGAGTGGAACATCTTATATTTTTATTCTGTAATCTTTGCCATTATTGAAAAATTTTGTGTACATGCATAGTCGACAGAAAAGTAATATTATGCAGCAAACCTTAAATTGGAAATTGAAAACCAATATTGACCTTAAATTATTTTTACATATTTTCGGCCTCTAATATATACAAAATAACCTTTTTCTGTCAAAACGGTAATCTATTTTCCTTTTTGTAGACTCTGAGACTATTTATGAAAAAATCTCTAATGATCTCGCTCAAGAGTTCGGCAAAACTTACAGTAAACAACTGAAATCAAAAGTTATGGGAACTCCGGAATTCGAAACGTGCAATACAATCGTTACAGAACTGGACTTGCCCATTACACCTGAGGAGTTTTTAAAAAGATACGAAGAGAAAGTCCTGTTAGAACTACGAAATCCTGCGTTATTACCGGGAGTGGAAGAAATTGTTAAGCATTTACATAAACATAATGTTCCTATTGCCATAGCTACTTCCTCGTCACAGGTATTTAATTTATACAGGGTGGGGCAATCTTCTGACATCGGAGGATTACATCGTTGTGGTGAGAGATAGAACTTTATAATTTTCTGTAAACTAATACAGTTACTGGGGCCACATTTTGAAAATACTTTCGATTCTACAGGGTGTTCCAAAACCACGTAGCAGCACAAACTTACATTTTTTTAACAAACTCTAATATATTATGGGGGTGTTTTACAAAGATATAGCCAATTATTAGCAAAAAAGACCTCCTCTTTAACACTCTGCGAAACAGTAAATTATAATAAATCAACAGGTTTTTGTATTCAAATGTCATACACATATCATTGGCTGTGCTCAGTATTAATTACTTTTTTTATCTGTGGCTTCCTTAATACAGGGTGAATCAGAACGCAAATCAAGGAATATCTTAAAATTTTTAAATGAATCACCCTATAAGTCTTTTTACAATTTGTTAGTACAATTAATAAACTTTCAAACGACGTAGGGCATGAGATAATGGAAAATCGTAGATATTTTATGATAATGGTCAAAAACAGTTATTTTACGTACACAAATTAAATGGTATTAAATTTTTACATGCAACCTCTTGTAAATTTTAACATTTCTAGGGCATACATTTTAATCGTAATTTTGGATGCAACTACGATATCTAATCAATGAAATAAAACGTTAGCTAATACCGTAGGTACCTGGAATTACCAAAAATTTCATATTTATTCATGTTTCACTTTCAAGAATTTTTATTATGGGCTTGTTTGAGAATGGGCGAAACATAATCATGCCATATTTTTGATTATATCAAGTGGGCTACTATCAAAATAGTATCTACTAAATGATGTCAAAAAAATATTGCTGTACTCTTCGCTTGTTTTGTGGAAGTTGATTCAAACACAATAGTTAACTTGTAGTTCCAACAAGATGGAGCAACTGTATATCACGTTTGTTGTGTACGTCAGTGGTTAAACTGACATTTTACCGACAGGTGGCTAGGACGTGGTGGACCAATTTCGTGGCCTCCTCTATCTCCAGATCTCACACCGATAGATTTCTTTTTATGGGGATACATCAAGCAACTTGTGTATAAAACGGAACTTACTACCAGAGAAGACGCGAAAGAAAGGATTCGTAACGCATTTTCCACAATAACTTCAGCTATGTTGGAAAGAGTAAGATCCTCGTTTTTACAAAGATAAACTTCTATACTTTTTATAGAATGTCAATGTACATTTATGTAAATGTGAGTGTTTTTATAATGTTGGTTTTAAAAATTGTTAGTTTTCCAAAAATAGAAAAAGTTGGAAAATAAAATACAAGCTTGCATTTTACATAACTAAGATATACTGTTTGTGATGAATAATTATTTCGTAAAGACTACAAACTGCTTTTATATTTATTAGTACTATAATGGCATTAGCCTACTAACAGTAAACAATAGTATATTAAGTATCAAGAACGGTAAGGGTTGTTTACCGGTCGACGGCAATGTTTGGAGGACGGCAATTTTGCTGGAGACCGGTATTGCCCTTAACGTTCGAAATGCTTATACCATTTTTTGCGCGATCGTATTGAAATATTCGAATTGCGAATAAAATAATTTAAATATCTTCGAAATGAACGAAATGATCAAATGTGACATTTATACTTCTCGATCAGTTTAAAATATAATTTATAATTTATGCCTTAGAAATGTTAAATGTAAAAATTTAATACCATTCAATTTGTGTAGGTACGTAAAATACTTGTTTTTGACCATTATCATAAAATATCTACGATTTTCCATTAACTCATGCCCTAAGTGTACTACATCGTTTGAAAGTTTATCAATTGTACTGACAAATTGTAAAAATACTTATAGGGTGATTCATTTGAAAATTTTGAGATATTGCTTGATTTGCGTTCTGATTCACCCTGTATTAAAGAAGCCACAGATAAAAAAAGTAATTAATACTGAGCACAGCCAATGATATGTGTATGACATTTGAATACAAAGACCTGTTGATTTATTATAATTTACTGTTTTGTAGAGTGTTAAAGAGGAGGTCTTTTTTACTAATAATTGGCCATATCTTTGTAAAACACCCTTATAATATATTAGAGTGCTATATTTTTGTAACGCTTTCGGTGAGATCTTTTCGATTCTTGAATAAAATATGGTACTTTCCATTTAAAAAAATGTAAGTTTGTGCTGCTACGTGGTTTTGGAACACCCTGTAGATTCGAAAGTACTTTTAAAATGTGCCCTCAGTAACTGTATTAGCTCACGCAAAACTATGAAGTTCTATCTCTCATCACAACGATGTAATCCTCCGATGTCAGAAGATTGCCCCACCCTGTATAAATATGTTTTTCGATAGTTTCTGTTATACATTTTTCAATTTCTGCCTATAATAATATTTCCCAACTCGTGCCCGTTATTACCTGGCCCCGAAAATCACTGACCAGCTCGTACCCGTTCAAAAACCAGGTAGAAAATTAATACACCAACTCGTGCCCGGGTGCATCGGAACTGCGGTTTTTAATTCTTATTTATTATAATTAAATATTCAAGACCTACATATACAGTTGTCATTTATTTGAAATAAAACTACTATAAAATGTATTAATTAAATATATTCTCACAAATACGTACATCAAATTGCTATACATTCAAACCTATTACGGAAAATGAGGATGCAGCCTTCCTCACAAATACGTACATTAAACTACTACATACTCAAACCTAGATAGGATGGTAATTTGAACAGGTAAATTTTTCAATCGAGCACGAGTTAGGTATACAGATTATTGAGACCTTTACTCTTGTACCTTTTAACATAATAACCAACTCGTTGGTTATTATGTATTACTATCAATATCAGGTTCACACTTTATCCAACTAATGTTGTGGATAGTTCACAAACTAGCCAAAAATGCTAGCTAATTTGTGTAATTTCCTTGTGGTATGAGTTTTAGCGATAAATTTTGTAAAGTTTATAAACTAGCTGGTTAGTATACAAACCAGCCATTACTCGTAGCTATTTTAGTGGAAATATGCTAAGTAAATACTTTAACCGTAACAGATATAATAATCATCATACATTGTCCCTAAGGTAGTTTTCGTGGTAAAATATGGTCGAAAAGCTTTGGTAGTAGTATAAAGAGCCATAATATTCAAGACTGTACCTATAGAGATACTACAAAAATGTAGTTCTCATATGTACGTGCTATGATATCACCAGTTTTCAGAAACTGCAGTCCGGCAACGGCGCTCATAGTTACACTAAAACTATCTTAGTTAAAAATTAAATTTTAGGA
Organism: Galerucella pusilla; assembly: GCA_910591695.1. Classification (NCBI taxonomy): domain Eukaryota; kingdom Metazoa; phylum Arthropoda; class Insecta; order Coleoptera; family Chrysomelidae; genus Galerucella; species Galerucella pusilla. The sequence goes on from CAJUYI010000360.1 coordinate 23,056, forward strand.
ATTGATGCAAATTAAGATGAAATCCCATCAAAAACTAGTACAACTTTTTCATCACGTCGTCTGTGGAGGATCAGATCCCGACGTGAAAAATAACAAGCCTTCCCCTGATATATTTTTGGTTTGTGCATCCAGATTTCCAGAAAAACCCAATCCAAATCAGGTAAGAACTCTTGAGTATTCTTATATTATAACAGGGCCAATCATAATCGAGTGATGAAAGTACCCAATATTTTCTATACAGTGACCCAAGTTCAACCAAGACATTTGACGGTATTAATTAACAGAAATCGTAGATTTCTAACCTGATAGGTGCATAGTTTTAAGATATATTATGTCAACTCCCTCCCTTTTCCCTTCTCCAGCAATCAAATTAAAAATAATGAAAAATTACCTATGTGAGTGACTTTTTATAAGAAATGCGAGAATACCAATATCGATATTTTGATCAACTTCATCACAACAAAATGACTTCATATGAAGTAACAGTGTTATAGTGTAACTAATGTTAATGTGATGACCTTGAATTGTATTACAAATTTTATGCAGGTTAATTTTAGGCCACTATATTAATTTTAATTACATTTGAAAAGCATTATTTCACAATATTCGAATTTATAAAACAATTTTATGCACGCCATTGGGCGGCTTTTTCCTTCAAAGGGATTAAAAATATGGGTCATCACATAAACAATAGTTACACCATAAGCATCCATAATTGTCTGATGAAACACCCTGTATGTTTTCTGATCATAGAAAATACTTGCCGTTTTTATATTAAAATATATCATTGATTAAAATTGGAATTCGATCGGTAAATGAAAGAAATATCGATATTTGTTTGAATGTACATTTTTCAGAAACAGAAGTATTTTGCTCTATTATTTTTTGTATTAAAACCGTTATTTCTACGATTATTATTCAACGATTATACTCATGGATAAAGCTTGTGAAATATGCTAAAAGAATATAAAGTGCATTAACATAGTTCCATAAATTCAAATGCAAATGCGTATTTGTCAGCGTAGTCGGAAGTATGCTTTATTCCAGATGTGTTCATTATTATTTTATTACGAAATTTAAGTCTCTTTTCATGAGAATTAGCACATTGAAAAGTTACATTTCAGATGATATATGTCAGAGTACGCAATTTTATTTTTTAGATATCAATATATCAAGGAGGGGTAATCTTGGAAAAAGGGGTTCAAATGGTTTTTGGTTTTTATCTCAGAAACTGAATGTCTCACAAAAAAAATATATTGATATTTTTTGTTGCAAATATTATTCTCTACAAATTTGGTCCAGTAACTCTTTATCGTAGAAGCAAAAATAACAAAGTTATAAGTTATAATTAAGGGCAAGGTTGTACTACAAAAACATACGCGCAGTAGAATGTAACCTAACCAAAAACATCTTGAGCTAACATCACATCGTTCCTCATAAACCATTCCAGAACACCTAGCATTTATCGGACATATTGTTCTGGAGGTCAACCGATCAGTTAGAATTGAAGCTTTTGTAAGGGTTACGAGTTCTAATGAATTTTCAACAGATCTACTGACTTGCATATTGATCTAGTGATCTATTGAAAAAAATTATGACAATTATTTATTATTATGATTACCTATTTTCATTAATCTTTAGTTAATCACGTACACTTATATCTTGCGTTATATTTCGGCAAGCTATGTTTAAATTAATTATCGGGCGACACTGATTATAAATTCGAACGAGTCTAAGCGCTTGATATGCTGGTAATACTTCACCACTATGCGGCAATTTTACTATTTGTTCATGTTTTTTATAAATGATAAGTTCAAGTACCTATTCTATGTAACTTTATTTTGTAATATTTTATCAGTATTTTTAAATGAAGAACTGTTTAAATAGTGAAAAATTCACAAATAACACATGGCGCAGTCGGTAAACTGTCTCTGATTGAGTTAAATAATAATTAAAATGCCAGACGACAAAAAAAACAATCAAATCTACAAAGGAGCTATGTGATTTAAGAGCGACAGAGTCAGGGGCACAAAGAGAGCAATTAAATAGTCACCACGTTGTTTACTAGTGAACATTGAAAACTGAATGGAATGTAACATGAATTATCCAGCACAATATGTTCGACCTGCCAGCGACGTCATTCTGGAATGTGTTTAACCTAAGCGTCATAGCCTCACAATATCATTCCAGATGACGGTCACCTTCTAAAATCTATCTAGCATGTAGCTGTTTTTTTATTCATTTCTTGGATTCTGCATCTTTCTAACTCCTCAATTACTATTGTTTCCTTTTTTTGTAGTGTCTAGTAATAGAAGACTCACCAAATGGAGTTATGGCAGCTAAAAATGCCAGTATGCAAGTTATTATGGTACCAAATCCAGATCTAGAACCTGAGCATCCCGTACGAGAAAAAGCAACACTGGTACTTACTTCATTGGAACTTTTAGAACCAGAAATGTTTGGTTTGCCCGCAAGAGAATGAAAATATATAATTTATTTTTTGTACAACAATAAATAGAATATATTTTATTTATGTATTTACGCTAATTTTTCCTCTTATTTTTTGGAAATCAAACCACAATAATGTTTTTTATTTTTTATTTCAACGTTTCGGTAGAGTTCCAGCTACCGTTGTCAAGATTAACTAGTTATAAGATAATTTTTGGTCCCTATCTGACCCAACGAAAAAAATATGACCACTAGACAATCAATAATATTTTGAAGCTTAAGACTACAAAACTTTGTTGTCAAATTTTATTAAGGTCCATTCATAGTAGATCACATCTCTGGTAAAATGTGAAATAAAATATTTTATTTTATGACATTCTAACGATATCATAGTCTACTAGAAATGGAATCCAGTGAAGTGAACGTTCCAGGAACGGTTTTTATTGGGATAGCGCTTTTTTCGCTTATTTTGGAAATGTTGTTAATAAAACGCGTTTGTTGTTACTTTTTTTGTATAATTATTTTTGTTTTCAAAATATATATAACTTAGTTTGGTGATTTTGTGTATTGAAGTGTGTATCGATTAACAACTATTCCAATGATAAATCATAAGAAAACCGAACAAAAAAGAAGATCTGACCAATGGAAAGATCTAGTAGGGATTAGACAATCAAAGATTCTTCTGGGTGACTACATGTTGAGATCAAATGAATGTATAAGTCAAAGTAAAACTGAGCTAACAGGATTCCTAACGGTAAATTGTCGCTTGAATGGGCACCTGAAAAAGTTCAAAGTAGTGAAGAAAGAAGAGTGTAGATTTTGTGGCATGGAAGAAGATACCTCCATTCACATACTTTCGAATTGTACAGCAATTCAGAATCTTAGGGAACAGCACCTGGGAGATTACTGGATAGAAGAGGAACATTTACCTAAGTTGAAGCCTGCAGATATCCTAAAAATTCCTCCGAGAAATAGGACTAAAGGAGCCAGTAGTCCCTTAGACTCTCCTTAGAAACTAGTAGAAGTAGAAGTGAAGGGATACAATAGATCTCTCAGGTCTCAGTGAATGTCACCCCAAAATACATACATACATCATATTCATTGATGTTAGCAGCTTTGGCGTGCTATAAATGTCGTTTGAAATTTTGTCAATAACTGTAAAATCTGTCCGATCAGTGAACTCACTCTTAATATTGTCTTATTTTTTATGAAAAGCTAAAATTTCACCCCATTCTGCTTGTATCTACTATCAGATATAAAATTCTCGAATGCACAATGCTTAGAGACGGGTATGATAAATTGATATACTTTTATTCACGATATTACGTGACAATAATAATACGTAAGTATAACGCCAAATATAAAATCATAATATTGTTACGAACTCACTGATTCAGAAGCCGGTCCTGTCGCAAACTATGAATGCGACCTTTCTAGAAAGGTTCTTTCGCAGGTAATATTCAGACTGTACTCGAAGCGTACAAGGCAATACAATGGTTTTTTCACGAATGTTCTCGAATTATAAAGTAAGTATACGCAGAGGTGGTATATTCAAGAAGGGTCTAGAGTTGCGAAGCACTATATATACGCGGTTTTTGAGTGAGTCGGGGAGTTGTTCAGTATACAGTGAATGAACAGATAGTGAATATAAATAGTGTTGAAGATGAATTAGGACAATTATTATACCGAGTGTAGATAAATTAGTCGACATTAAGTAATGTGTATATAAATTAAGTTTATTATAGTGTGTAAGTGTTTCTTTAATGAATCAATAGTAATTAGCCATAGTGAGCGTATAATTTTATCCCACGTTAAAAACAGTTCAAATAAATAAGAAAAACATTACAATATTTATACTTCCTTCTAGTGGATTTTTGTTTAATCTTCAGAAAGCAGGCTAACAACTGCGCCGTTGCCAATAAGGCCTTTTATATGCATCAAAGGAAAATGGAAAATAAGGTTTTACCTATTTTTCAACCACATTTTAAGCTGTCCTGGAAAGATCAGCATCTCTGAGAGCATTATAATATTATCGATGAAATTTTAATCATGGGTAAGAAGGCCTTTGTTTACGTCAATCTAAATGCTAAATTTTTGAATGTAGGTAGCAGGAACTGTTTATTGTATAGGTACATACACTGTGTTATTTATAAGATGCGACATAGGGATTCCTGAACAAAACTGTCAAACGCGAGCTAACGTTGAAAGTATTCGAAAGTGGTGTGAAAATGGAGTTCGACTTTTTTAAATACTTATAACTATCCATTTTCCTATTATACCAAAGCGAATTTAAGAAAATTAAAAGTGCATTTGAACTTATTTCCCAACGACCTTTCCAGATATGTTATTATTTTCTATTAACGCTATTTGGTAAATAAGTTTGACAGTTTTGTACAGGAATCCCTATGTCGCATCTTTTAAATTACACAGTTCAGATTTAAATGTACTTGGCCAACATTTTTTACATTAAGCTGACAATAAAATCCAGACAAAGAAGATATTAAGTAATAATTAGTTTAAAATATTTAGGTGAGCATCATAATTTTGACGAGTTTCACTGAGTTTAGGAAAGCCCTGTGTTTAAAATAAACAAAGATTTACACCAAACGATGCTGACTATTAGACTATAAGATCAAGAATATTTTCGTGACCTTGGATTTGAAATTGCCGTGACCACAAGGCTTAAATAGCGTAAAGTCAGATTATGCACACTTTCATCCATTTTACTTTAAATCGATATTTCTCAATCAATTCCGGTAGGTTCTAAACAAATATGTTTAATGTGGTTTGATCAATTGACCAATCGTATTGAAACTTAACCACGTCCTTGACAATTCAACGAATTGTTTTATATCATAAGAAGGAAAATCCTTTTTCGAGGTGAAATTGAGAAATGTCGAAATTAAAATGCGACACGCAAAATTGTTGACAAACGCATTGTTGCTGAAACTACATACTTTTTTATAATAAATTCCAGGAAATCGGATTTTCTCAGATAATATCAAAAAATATGGTATAATAAGTTTCACGCTAAATGGTATTGGCTTATCAACTGTGATAAACTACCTGGTTTACTCCCATTGTGTAGAAATTCATCAAGTAAAAGATGCAAATGAGGGTCGAACTTAGGAAATTTGAATTATATTTTGCATAATATAGGAGGTATACAAGTAATTTATTTAAATGTAAAATTCCATTCTATATTCATGGTTCCCAAGATTTTTTTAAAGCTAGTAACTCAGGAACTTATTCGTTTAAATGCTGCAATTGATTGATATTAGTGAAATCTAATGTCACAGTTATTGTTGCAAATAAACAATAAATTGAAAATTTGGTATAATTATCCACTTGAGTACCCTCACGATGATACACCGTTGAATTTGAAATAAAAACCCTCATTTGAGCTAAGTTTGATCCCGTCCTTCATTGAATTTTTTTCATTGCGATGACGTCCCTGCTCCTATGATAACGTCACAGATACCCCGTATACCTCGAATGGTATTACTGTAGGTCCCAAAAAGATTACCCAATTTTCAAATAAACCTACTCGTTAATTCTTGAGTTACAGCCTGTAAAAAAATCTTGGGACACCCTGTATAGTTCAGTGTCGCTATCAAACTTTCAACATTTATAACATGAGTAATAGTACTTTTCCAACTCTCGGTAGGAATGTCATTCTGACAGTTCCTAATTGATTCTACCTCAGTAACACATAAAGTGGGAATAGCTATTTGTATAACAAGGGAGCAAAATGCTACTTTTCCTCCCGAGGATGAAGTTTACATTCAAGAGAGAAAAAGGCATTTTACGCCCATGTTAAGCATATGATTTTTCTGCCTCTCTCAAATAACAACTCATTTTTAAATGATTTATTTATGAAGTATAACAAACAAAATTTATTTACTTCCTCTCTTGAGAGGGTTTTTGCCTTATTAGGTTTATATCCTGGTTTTTTCTTTTCAAGAATGCAATTAATTTTGGGTATCTAATATCCAAATTTTCTTTCATTTGAAGCATCGAATATTTGGACCACAATGTAGAAACTTTTAATGTATTAAAAATACCTAGCCCAAAATAACATTTTCTGAGTAAGTACGAATATGCTTCTCATCGGCCCATTACATGGAATGTAAATACTGTTTTTCGTATTTTTCTTTAGACTTTTGGGACAGTAGAGATTGTAATGTTTAACTTGTTCCAAAATATCCGGTGGTGTATTATTTATATCTTCAAATTCGCTTGAATCACTCATTTTTTAAATATTTTTTCATATTTTGTTGATATATTACAGAGTACCTAACTCACTTTGAAACTGTTAATCTGTCAATGGACCATAGCATGCTATATAATATTTCTGTCCTAAATTCGAAAACCGGATGTATCTATGAATTGAAGTCAAATTGTTAATGTAAAAATAATACAGCTCTATGGGATGGAACACGTAGGGAGGTAGTCGTAACACTTTTTGTCCCAATTCTTCTGCAATTGCATCAGAAACATTCTTTTTCTTAAAAAAAATGACTATAGCTCTTGTTCTTTTCTTAGTATTATTTTTTGCAATTGTCGACAATGATAGCTTGCGTTGTCCATTACCATATCCCTGTATGGCAGAATGTTGAGTAACAGAAAGTTTTTGAACCAAACTTTAAAAAGCTCTGCTGTCGTATCAACACAAGACTCCTCAAAAAGCCTTTGGTCTGATCCTTCGTGTAATACATATGTATATTAAAAAATTCTTATCCTACTATAGAACTAAACAAAATTTCAATGTCAAAATATTTTATTACCCAACATATTCTCCTCTTAATTGGATACATTTATTACAGCGAACCTGCAACGTCTCTAGACCTTTCAAAAAAATGTTTCTTGCTCTGCAAACCAGATCTCCACAGCTTTTATTACCTCCTCATTGGGAGAAAATTTACGACCTTTTGAACTTTTTTTAGTTGAGGAAAGAGATGATAGTCGGACGGAGCCAAATCTGGTGAATAAGTGGGGTGTTCTAGTAGTTAAAACCCTAAATCACGAATTTTTTGCATGGCAACATGAGATTTATGTGCAGGGTCGTTGTCCTGCAAAAACATAACACCTTTGGGTAGCTTTCCGCGTCTTTAATTTTTTCCCGTAGTAATGTCGAATATGTTATTGTTCTACCCCTATCCAGAAAATCAATCATGATTATACCCCATGGCCATCCCAAAAAACTGAGGAGTATTAAGCATATCTTCGTAAATCTGCTTACCTCTTAACCCTTTTGAATGCAGATATTTGATGATGGCTTAATACTACAATTCTTCGATATTTACAATTTCGGTGGACATCTTTTTTCTTTTAATTTATTTTTTAATTTATTGCGTAGCTCTGGTTCACTTTTTTGACGTCCAGCTTCACACTGACACTTCTAATGAGTTATTGTTCGTTGCTATGGTAACGCAATATTTTGTTTATGCATGGAAGTGGTCCAGGCTAACTAGATATCAATACATTCTCGTATTGTGATTCTCTTCCCATTATTTTATGGTGCTTCTGTTTTACACTTATTGAAGGAATCAGACCATCTTTGGAAAAGGGTGTCATGCGTGTCAAATCACTTCTCGCCGAGGTAGACTATTGGACGATTTTCAGACCGGCAGCTTCTTATTGACGTTACATTTTCAGAACGCCAGTTTATTAAACGTGTGGATTCCATTACTATTTGTCTCTTGTCAATTTTGCGATACTTAAAGTCCAATGCAGACAGAGCTCGCCAAAGAGTAGTGAGTCTACAGTTGATTTGAGTTTCGTCATTGATAAGCCTATTTTGTGACATTAGTTTCCTTTACAATAGTAACGCCCTCTATCATCTAATTGAAGTCAGATGCATGTCACTTTTAGTAGTGACAGGGAGTGAAATTTCCTCTAGTTTAATCTACTTTTTGTTTCTTTATTATACCTCATGGCTTTCAGAAATTATAAGAGACAATTTGCGACTTCACTGTATAAAGTTACGGTACTTTTTTTTATTAACGCTTCCGACGTTTTTCCCATTGTTTATGACATACACTGTATGAAAACTTTCTTGAAGGTATCTAGTTCGAAATTGCAACACACTAGGAGTGTTTATGTCACACGAAGTGCACTGTCTTGACATGTAATAAATCAAAATTAAATATTTTCATTTTCGTAAGCTTACAATATCAACTGAACCCTCTATACTATCACACAAAACTAAACATATTTTCCTAAAGATTTAAAAAAATTCTGTCAATTCTTTAATAATTTGCTAAAATTAATAATATAAAAACATTTAGTAGTAATTTTTGATTCTCATTTACATCATAAATCACCAGATCCATTATTTTTATGAATAAAAAAAGAAAACTTACTCATCCCTCTCCTCCTCCGAAATAGACATGTTGAAGAAAATTTTGAAAAAGTTAACACTCCCGTTTATATAAAAACACTAGGTGGAATAACACCTAAATTTGCTCACAAACGATTTTTTTTTAGAAAAATCTAATGTTTTTCGTTTATTTAACTGAGGATGAAAAGCAGTAGGGTGCGTCTTCGAATACAAGGATCGAACACACTGAATGGAAAAAAGATGGGAGTGGTTGTCTTGGAGCTGTTTCTTCGGGTCAAGTCAGTAAAATAGAGCACTCTTTTTTATTCAGGGATATTCACTAGTTCACCTAGAAAAAGTTTTAATAACGGACTGGGAAATATAATTTTATTTGAACTCAGATGAGCGGAGTTCGCATTTTTGTGCCTCAATTATTTCCTTATCAACCAATCTATGAGCTTATCTTTTTTAATTAATAGTTAGTTAACTATTGCTTTGATTCTAGTATTACAGAATAATTGTTCGATTGTAAACAGTGGCGGTACGTGGTAAAAATTTGAAGGTGTTCTGCAATTTTTGAAAAAAGTTTGCCTTGTAAGGGATACTGCATTTATTGGTCCTGAACCAGTATTTGGGATATCAACAACTGATGCACGTTGTTGTACATCTCGGTGGATTCAAAGTAAACATCAGTCGTATTGGTGACACGTGCCAAAACAGGAACACCTGGTCAAAAACGCTCGGATACACATTGTATCATTGGGGATACAGACTCATAGGACTAGAGTATCCAAGAGAGGATTTCTCCAAGGACCTAGTGAAAAGACTTGAAGTCACATGAACAGCACAACCAATAGCACAAAAAGGCTGAGGTGCCGAGATCTCTAAGCGTCTGACTGATGGGGACGAACTAATTTATCAATCAATCAATCAAGGAGGTTGTCTTCCATCGAATTTATCGTCCTTACTCTGCCTTCCGGGATGAAATATTTCTGGAACGAATGTCAATTGCCACACAAGAAAAATAAGAGTCATGCTCTGATCACTACTTCGCTAACAAAAAATTGGTGCTCATTTAAGTTGAGTCTAATTGTGTCATAATATTAGTTGACCCCAGTAACGAAAATTCCATACATTTATGTGGAATTCTCGTGTTTTTTTTATTTTCAAACTAAAATGCTCTAGATCCGTGACTCCTATTTCCGTCCAATCCTTATCACCATCAAAATGTGAGCAGGAAAAACAATATAAAGCATTTCTTTTGTTACATCCACAAATCCATTCATTTTTAAATAAATATCTCTACTAAATTTATATGTATAACTTTTTCCTCTAATGATATCTGGTAATGGCTTGTCTTTTGCTTTTAATTCTATCTTTTTTTCATATGAATATTTAGAAAATCTTTTTACATTCATTAAATTGGAGGCCACCTTCACAGTTTACTTAGTGTACAGCGCGGGTGTTTGAAAGAGCTCGCAGAGTACGTTCGTATGTCCCAGCTGAATCAAATATCAACGATCGCGCGAAATAGGTTCGTTACTCCACTAGTGGACTTTTCTTAGGCAATAACCGCAGTTGGTAATTTAAGCTGTTTCATGCACTCGCAGTTTTTTTATCATTATGACAATGCGAATGCCTTACAATATATATATATTATGAAGTTTATGAAAGGAAATATTTTGGCTAAATAGAAAAATTTTTAGGAGCTTTGCATCACTTCAGCATTTATGTATTCGCCGCCTCTGATAGTAAATCTACCATTTTACTAAAATATTGTTGAAAAATATAAGTTTTTCTGCTGGCAATAGTTCATTATACATCACGCAATTGTGATAAAAAAAACTCCACATTTAACTGACTTGGCATGCTTTTTAAGAGCTCTTGGCTCGTGCCGCATTCATTGAGATTACGTTGGTTTCGACGTTATTACCATTATTATTATTATGGCTCGTCACTAGTGATGTGAACTGTTTTAAATATTTATTTCTGCCTTTCCATTGAGGAGGTCGAGTTTATTCTTGTAGCTGTCATGTTAATTGGTAATTTTTCAAAGAGGCTGAAATGTCTCGTATGGAATTGAACAATGAATGTTACGTAAATTTATTTTCTTTTAAAATATTGTGAATGTGCCAAGACTATTACTAGAATATGTGCTTTATTTGTTAGAAAAAACCAGATCATCGATCACTTAAAATGTGATTATTCGCAAAACTAATACCAACTTTTTCATTGATTAAACAATCATGCCTCATCAAACTTTTATATAACGTTAACATCTAGCAGTTATTTCCAAAAGTGTATTCCCACCTCTAGCAATGCGGGCGTTTCGAGTTTCATACATACCATTGGATACTGGTCCTGCCGTTGTCGTCGCAGGAGTTTAACGCAGGATTCAAACGGCGCACAAACTCCCTATTATATTCAAACAAATAAGTGTAGTTGTTTCATTATGAACAATGACCGCTGATGTAAATGTTTACATACCGGAAGATATCAGAAGAATTATTCTATAGACAATTCCAGAATGACGTCACTGACAGGCAGGCCATATTGTTCTGGAAGGCACATCCTATATTCTATTTAGTTTTCATTGTTTACTGGTGAACAACGGATGATATACTTCAATTAACAATTAGTTTTTGAAGGTATTCAAATTACCATCGTTTGGTAGTGTTGTTGAGGTTGGAATGCGGGAAGCAAGAGATAAGGCATATTTTTTTTATTCCCTCTTGTTTCAACCAAGCGAATTGACTATTTAATTGATCTCCTTGTGCACCTGAATCTGTTGCTCTTGATGCACATAAAAAGAAAAGGGCAATATGGATCATACTTTCCAGTCACGTAGCTATAGCTTTCACATGGGGAGGGTTTTGGTTTTTTTCATCTGATAGGTTTAGATGGGGAAAGCTTTATTGAAGGCGCCGCCTAAGGCAAAAAAAAGCAAGTGCCACGACCTAAAGCAATTTTTCAAGTTCAAGAAATAATGTTGTTTTTTTTAATTATTTGTTTGACTTGGCTACATCTAAAACTGAAATGGTTATAACCATGTATATATATTTTTTTGGAGCCGTCCCTTCGCCGGCACCACCTCAGTTTCTTGGGCTTATTGTGAATTCTCTTTACATTCTGACTACAGCCTATTCAGCCAATCCGTTCCCTGTATTAGCTCATACAGGTTCTTGACTGGTTGGTTGTAGAAGTCTTCTGGAGTCATTTTGGGTCTTCCATTTAGTTTTTGCCTCCTGTGGTCCAGCGTCTCACAGTTGCATAATATGTGCAGAGCTGTTTCAGTGTCCTTTTTGCATCTCCTGCATGTGAGGAAAGTGTCCCGTAAGAAGCCCCGTTATGGTGCGTACTTTGTTCCTGCTCATTGAGAGCAGTTCTTTTGCTACTTTTTCTGATGGTTCTTTTATAAATTTCTTCCCATGTGTTTGCCTGGGCGTATTCTTCCAGAGTTTTATGGATTGTTCTTTTACCCACCCTTTTAACCATGACCTAGTGGAGCATCTGGGGATGCCCACAGATGGTTCGGATCCGTTCATCAGTGTTGACGATCCTGCTCTTGCAAGTTCGTCAGCTTTTTCATTGCCAGCGATTCCTTTGTGACCAGGGACCCATCCAGTGTTACACTGTTCCGAGTCGCCAGTCTTCTAAGTTTTTCGTCGCATTCCCATACCAGCCGACATGTTACCTGTATAATAATTTGGGAGCACCTATTTTAAGAAGTGATAGATGATTGAAAATTGAAGCTTTTATTAAAACAGAAAATCAATCTCACAAAAGTAAATTTAACCTCTTCAGCTAAATTATTGTTGAGGAATCTATTTCTATTGCCACATCCCGATGAATACTCATATTGCGGCAGTATGCTAATAAAAAATTATTGTACCTTTATTGTATTTTCTATGGGGAGGGTTTGAACCCCCAAAGCCCCCCCTTATATACGTCCCTGATACTTTCATACCTGCGACATACATACATAATAATAGTTTTATCACTTATCAGTTGATGACCTCTCCCCATTAATCTGATACTTGCCCAGAGCGCCAAATGAAACATGGCAACCTGAGCGCTCGGTGTAGCATGTACTGGTTCTACCACAACGAAAATAACTACACCACTTGAAATTGATGGTGCAGGGTCTCCTTGGTAATAATGAAGCATTTCCCTTTTTTAGATTATGGTTTTTTCATGTTTCACTTAGAAAATAATACTTAATTAGCACACGAAATTCACTTTTTCTCATTTTTGATGAACACTCACGTGGTTGTATATGTTTATATACAGGGTAGTGAGAAAGTCTGGTACCAAGTCATTTCCTTTGGAAAGAATTAACATATTATTATCAAATTTTGGGTCTATGAACGGTATTGTATTCTCCGTATTTTTGGCAGTTCCTCTTAAAAACGAAGAATACAATACTGTTTATAACCTTCAAATTTGATAATGTTTATTATTTTCAAAGAAAAAGACTTGGTGCCACACTTTCTCGCTACCCTGTATATTCAAAAAGTCACAGAATTTGTGTAAAAGGATTAAAGAAAGAAACAGTAATTTTATAAGAAATTATTTATATATTGAAAAAATTAACATTATTGTTCAATTGGATATATCTATGGTTAAAATTTATAGTGCTTTGTCCTTTTTGAAGTATTAAACACCTCACCTACAAATAAAAATAAAGCTTAATGTACAAGGGTTTCTTGAGAATTGTATCTCATTAAGTTCAAGCCTAAGGGCTTTTCCAGACAGTGCGACTGCGATGCGATTTTCCGTTTGCGATATGTCGCAACGATATCTTGTATGTAATCATATGTGTAATTTTCATATTATGCGGAAGCGACAAAAAAACGGACGCTTATTGCTTAGTTTGTTGGTCAGATACCGCCCGATTTTTTTCCGTGCGATATTAAACCAACCACAAAAATAAATGCACATTTCCAGACGTGTCGCTGCTTGTCGCGAAATGTATCAGTAAAATAAAATTGCAGTGTAGCTTATATTACTTTTTAGACGAGCAAGTAAGTAATCGAACGTTGATATTGTCATTCGAAAGTAGATAAAAAATTCATGTTGTCTCCAAATAATTCGTCTTCTATTATACATGCTACAAACATACTCAACTAACTGCGAAGATCACCTGGACAACACTGCGCACAATGTTTTATTTTTAAATCGTTGTAGAATAAATTTTATTGTATCGTCTTGTGTGAAAGCTTTCTGCGAATGCGATACGAGATGTCGCAAACGGAGAATCGTAGCACAGTCGCACCGTCTGAAAAAGCCCTAAAGAGTTATGGCAGGGACATAAGAAACAAAAAAATTGAAAATATATAAATTCTCGTTTTTTCAAAGTCAAAATAGAATGCTCAGATTATTAATAAATTTAATTGAAAGATATCTAAGAAATAAAACGACTGAAAACTACGAAAATTATAAAATTCAAAGAAAAAGAGTTAAAGACATGGTAATCACAGCTAAAAAAAGAGACGTGGGAGGAATTTGGCAAAAAGATGGAAGAAGACAGTAAAGGAAATCAGAAACTCTTCTTCAAGGTACTAAAAACACTAAGAAAGGGAAACACGAGCAATGTAAAACAGATAAAATATAAAAATGGACAAGATAAGGAAATTATAAAGAGATGGAGAGAATACTCCGAGGAATTACTTAATGTAGAGAAAGAAGAACAGATGGAACTACAAGACGAAAGACATCAGGAACTGGAAAATGAGGAAAATGAACCACTGATACAAATACAAGAAGTGAAACAAGCAAAACAAAAGTTAAAAAGAGGTAAAACTGCGGGTTACGACAGTATTACCGCCGAAAAGTTACAAAGTCCAAGAGAAAGAGGGATACAAATGCTTACTAAATTGTTTCAAAGAATATGGAACGAAGAAAAAATTCCGAAAGATTGGGAAGTAGGTATTATATTGCCAATTTTCAAAAAAGGAGACAAAACTAATTGTAACAATTATAGAGGTATAACATTGCTGAGCGCAGCATTGAAAGTTTACGAAAGTATCTTAGAGACTCGACTTAGGAAAATAATAGAAAAACAGTTGGAAGAATCCCAAAGCGGCGATAGGAAAGGAAGGAGTAGCCAAGACCACGTATTTACATTGAAACAAGTAATTGACAAAAAACTGAGAAGAAATCAAAAAGAGTATCTCGGCTTTATAGATATTTAAAAAGCCTTTGACTGCGTCCCCAGAAATCAAATATGGAAAAGTCTACAACAAAGAGGAGTTGGATCACAACTAAGAAATAACATTAAATGCATTCACGATACAACCAGAAAACGGGTAAGGAAAGATAATGAAGAGTCCGATGATATCATAACAAAAGAAGGATTAAGACAGGGAGGAGTACTTAGCCCGGCATTATTCATAATGATAATGGATGATATTTTGAAGGAAGTGAAAACAAAAGTTAAACAAATTCAAATAGGTTACAGAAATATGGAAGTAGTTGGAATATCTGAATGCGTTTTTGCCGACGATTTAGTATTGTTCGCTGGAAAAGAAAAAGAGCTGAAACATAATTTAATAACATGGAAGCATATATTGAAACTACGAAACATGAATATGAATATGGAAAAGATAAAAATAATGGTGGTGTGACAAGAAGAAGAGCAACTTAATATGGAAATTGATAAAATGCCGATAAAGCAAGTGAAGAGTTTCAAATATCTGGGAGTAGATATACAAAACAATGGAAAACAGGAAGCAGAAGTGAACGAAAGAATAAGTGCAGCAGTCAAAGTATATTACTCATTAAATCGAAATTTCCTGGGAAGAAAAGAAATTGCAACTAAAACCAAATTGAATGTGTACAAGTCAGTCTTTCGACTCCTTGTGCATGCTAGTGAAAGCTGGGTACTTACAAACTCACTCAAAAGCAGAATACAAGCAACAGAGATGAAGTATTTACGCAGGGTCAAAGGTGTTACCAGAAAAGATCGAATACGGAGTGAAATAATAAGGGAAAACCTAAACATAGAACCAATAATACTAAAAAAAGGTAGAACGTGTCGCGGGACACACGGTAGGAACTTTAGTTCCTTTTAAGCAAAAGTTATGTAATACATCTGACATTATAGATAAACAATTTGCATATTCTTTGGTGGTTGAGTAGTAAGCACACCAGAATCTCACGCGGTAGACCCGGGTTCGATTCCCCGCGAGGAATTTTTTTGTATTGTTAATTTTATTTTTAAATAATCATTCTGCTTGATATTAATAACAACAACAGGTAGACATTTGAAATATTTAGCAGAATATTCATTATTATAAATAATGGTACGGTACCCTACATGAGGGCGTCCGACTGGCAACATCTACTTATAACAGCATCGTATATTTAAAAAAGGAAACCGTAGCATTATACAAATTGGACATTCGTTTACCACAAAATTAGTGGAAACATGAAATTGAATTGTTAAATTTTTAATTTGAAGTTATATTACAGTTTATAGAAATTTTTATTTTCTAGATTTTTTCCTAAGTGGCTCGACTCGTGTGGATTGTCCATATCGCACTTGAACGATTGAGCACTCCGCCTACGGCGTCGTGCTCCATCTTCGTCCTCGTGCGATATGGCCATCATATCCACACTAGTTGCACAAACTACAATTTCTTTCAAAATATGCCCTTTTACATTTAAAAACAACCTGCCAAATGTCAAATCAATTTATCCATCCATTTTAAAGTTATCGAATTAAAACATTCAAGTTTTTAAAATTTCAACATCCTGTATTTCGAAAAGTAGCTAGACCCCTTAATCCCGCAAAAAAAATGGAAATAATAGTAAAAATTTATCCGAACAAATTCAAGTAGATCACCAGCACTGCAAATACCAGCTTTGCATAGAATTTCAATATAGCATCGGTGGTTCAGTGGTTAGAATGCTCGCATTGCACGCGGGCGGCCCGGGTTCGAATTCGGGTAGGAGCATATTTATTATTATGAATCGCTGCTTCGTAAACGAGAGAGAGACTAAGGAGGCACAAGCACGCAAAAGCAAGGCACATAACGAAGCAATGTAACATAACGTAGCGTAACGTAACGCGTAACGGTCAGATCTTTTGCGTCGCGACCCCTGGTCGCTCAAACTTAACCTGGCGTAAAGAACTAAAGTTCCAACAATCGAAAAGCAGCAGCTTAGATGGTTTGGGCACCTTTGTAGAATAGAGAACAGTAGACCAGCTAAAATGATTTGGCAAGCTAGAGAAGTAAGCAGGAGAAAAAGAGGTCGCCCAAAGAAAACATGGGATAACACAATAGCCGACATTTTAAAAGAAAAAGGAATTACATGGACAGAGGCGGCGAAAAAAGCTAGAAATCAAAGGAATGGCGGAAGTTTGTCCACGAATAAGCGACACACCCGACACCCACAGCGGGTACAAACGGGTTTATGATTATATATATAATTGAAAGATATACAATGAATTTAATTTCAATAATATTTGAATAAAAGATCTCCTAATATTATTCGTGCTCAGATGCTGGACTGTCCAATATTAATTACTACTTAACTGTATAATATTAAGCGGATCCTACATTTTGGTACTTAGCTCCGTATCTCAAATGGAGATTTAAAAGAAGTGTCATAGTGTCAATATTGTGTGATACATTTTTTAGTGAATTAAAAGTATTGAAATCAAATAATTTACTTACCATTAGATTTACATCATCATACCAACTTTCGACATTCTAGCACCGCTTCTCATACCACTCATTCCCATCCTGGAACCACCCATTCCGGTACCAGACATTCCCATTCCGCCACCTGCCATATTTATTCTCGACAACCCCATGCCCATAGATCCCATACCCATCATACCCATTGGTCGCATACCCATTCCCATGCTTCCCATACCCATACCTATAAGTTTTTGTCCCTGTATGTGGGTGATGTATAGAACACCAACTAATATAAATAAAAATTTCATCTTTTGAGTTTTGATTTTTTTGTTCAGTTAAAATATCTATCGACAAGAATGTTTACATTTAAATGGTTTTTTTCAGACTGTTTCTAAAATTTATACTTGGGTAGAAGCCATTGTTAATTAGACAGGCTATTTTATATTGTTAATTTTCGGAAGTTGCTGACAGAAAAAATTACGAAACTGCTTAGTCCGTAGGATTTTATTTTGATCAGTTTGATTGAGTGTTTTTGCCAAGATGGTTTTTGCCTTAAAATAAAAAGGTTTTAGCGTAAAAGAAAATTTACCAATAAAAATCAAAGGGCGAGTTGTACTTGAAAATATAACTTTTCTTCTCAATTTTTAATAACAAGAACTTAAGATTTTATTACATTCAATAGGTATCACTGAATCTGTTTGGATTAATTTTAACGTCAGAATATGTGAAATGTCACAATACATTTTTACTGCTTATGGACGATTCTACAATGCCAGTACAAAAGTCTGTATAGTTATGGCATGTTATGATGGCAAAAATCAGCTACTGATGTTGATTTAGCAAACAATAACTGCTGTAACATATCGCGACATGCTTATTAAGCCTATTGTCATATCATTAGCTAGCGCCATAGGCACAAGATTTATTGATGATTATTTTTTTCACTTGTCAAAATCATTTTGACATTTTGGTGGTTTCAACCAATAGCAATACATTATTCTAGCCAATCATTCGGGATTATACTGATAATTCTGCTTCCTCATCGATAATACCTAGTTTACATTGTAACGTCAAAATTTTACTTTGAATTTGTCATTATTGACAACTAAAAGTGCTTCGAAGTTCATTGAAAAATGAACACCAACCGATTCAGTGGAATCACCCAAGAGAATATTGAATATTCAGGAAATACAAAATTTGAAATTGTTGAAAAAAATAATCTTCCCAAATACAACTCGCTCTTCAAATTTTATCACATAATTTTTTATTTTCATTAGTCCTAACGGACTCGTGATTTTATCAATCGGTTTGTTTTCATATTTTTGCCAAATAAAGAAGTTTTCGTGGAAAAGAAAAAATTATCGATAAAATTTGAAGCACTCGTGGTATTACCTTTGATTATTTTTTTCAATTGTCAAAATCTGACATTTTGTTGGTTTTAACCAATAGCAATACATTATTCTA
>CAJUYI010000360.1:41947-100631 GCA_910591695.1 Galerucella pusilla
ATTATTCTAGCCAATCATTCGGGATTATACTGATAATTCTGCTTCCTAATCGATAATACCTTGTTTACATTGAAAGTCGAAATTTTACTTTGAATTTGTCATTATTGACAACTAAAAGTGCTTCGAAGTTTATTGAAAAATGAACACAAACCGATTCAGTGCCATCACCCAAGAGAATATTGAAAATTTAATACAAAACTCCACTCCACAATACTCCAAAATAATCTTCCCATATACAACTCGTTCTCCAAATTTTATCACATAATTTTTTATTTTCATAACTGAAACTTGTTTATTTTAGGCAAAAACATTCAAACAAACCGAATTTAGATAAAAGCACGTTCCTTTAGGACGAGGTTTGTTTTTATATTTTTGCCAAATAAACAAGTTTTCATGGTAAAAAAAATTATCGATAAAATTTGAAGCACTCGTGGTATTACCTTTGATAATTCTCGTCCGTAGCAAGACTTGTGAACGACCGGGTAAGACTAGGATAGAGTGGCCACTCTGCTCACCAGATATGAATTGCATCGAACATTATTTGAGCTGAAATATCCAGGCAATTAAATCGACTTGAACAACCTCCACAAACATTACACCAATTAGCTAACGCAATGCAAGTCATCTGGGAGGCATTCCACAGCAGTTCATAAATAATTTAATAGATAGTCTCCCAAATCGAGTAACAGTATTTAGGCGAGCCCGAGGGTATTAATTTTCACAAACAGCCGTTATAAGTAAATAGCATAATTAAAGAGCTTTCTACGACTTTATTTTACTTAATTTGGTATGTTTGTTTATTGAATATTTTTTTTCTTGTTGCATTTGTTATTATCTGAATAAACTTCCATTCTACGTAAATATCCTTTTTCTCATTCAAATATTTACAAAGAAAATTTTAGAAATGTTATGTAATCCAGTTTAATTGTTGAGCAGTGTAGATACACAGTGCTCTAGATAATTCAAACTCCTACTACAGTTGATTAAATTCTGAAATTCTATCATTTTATTTTAAACCCACCGTTCTAGAACGTAAAAAATGGAAAGTGTAATTTTATTTTTTTAGTTTCCAACCTTCATGGGGTTTGTGTAATTCCGGAAATTTTAAAGTGGTAGTAGCATGCGTCCGATAAATTAAACAGTATTTATTGGCCACGTTAATGAACTGTAAAATTCATTCGAATTTCATTGTTGTAGTGAGGAAATGCCATTTTACACTGAATTGCAATAGAAAAAAAGCGTGTAATGTATGCATAATTTTTTCTTAGTTCTACTAGTGAAAGTTTTTTTTTCTCAATATTAGACTGCTATAAAATTTAAATTTTAGTAACACCTGAAAAATGTGCAATCCAATTACAAAGTGAGAAACAATTTTTAAATGTATCAAGATTTTTAAAAAATATACATGAAGGAGAAAAATCTATAAAAGAAAATTAAAAAATAATAGTTTTGGCTATTTTTAGATGTTCTTATCAATAAAACATCTACAAGGTATGAAACAAGTGTTTACCGTTAACCAGCTCGCACTAATAGGCATTTGAATGTTGAATCCAATCCAAGTGTAATAGAGTAAGATCCCAGGGCCACCAGATGTCACGTATTTTCTTCAAAGGAAATGTGGACGATTAAGTAGTGTTAGTATGTACTAAGAACACACACCTACCTGCTAGCTTGCTTAGACGGCCAATTTTCTGGTATCAGGTAATCAAAGTACATAAAAACATTACTTACCTCACGTAAATTCTCCGAGCTGAATTTTACATATATTTTAGGCAATATCCTTAAAAATAAGTCGCTAATACTCCCAGACACTTTCCGTCGGCCATATTGCTTTGCAGAAGCTTTAAAGCTCCCAAAATAATTACTTAACTTCACGTAAATTCTGAAGCTTCATTTTTATATATGTCCATTAGACAACTATTTTAAAACCTTTTACAAAAAGACAGACCGATCCAAGGGGTCAATCATCCCCTAAACTCAATTCTTATGCCTCTGTGGGTAGGAGTGCGAGGGCATTATCCACGCGCATGAGACTGAGTGAGACATGTGTTAGGATATATTGACCTCTCTCTCTCACTCTCACAGTTTACTCATATCATCTAATTATTAATATTAAAAAAAATCAGCTAAAAATTAAAAAATCTGATAAACAATTAAAAATGAACTTACACAAAAATGCTCATTTGACTACAATAATTCTAGAATTTTATCCTGCAAGCTGTGCTGATAATTTCGAATGAACTTCATTTTTATTTTTAAAGAAATGTCAAAAACTCGATAGTACTAACAAATTAATTGAATAACAGCAATTTTTTTCAATTAATAATTAAATTTATTGGGAATTAATCATAAAAAATACAAAGTAGAAAAATATTAATCTCTCGACAGTGTTGAGTAGTGCCTTTAATCTTCATTATCATCGTTATTGAAATTAGACAATTCATCATCCAGCCAATCTTGATATTGAATATCTAAATCGTCATTGTCATCATCAGCATTATCCTCATTTTCTTCCACTGTAAGAAACAATTCAAAAAATGAAGATCTGAAAAAACAAAAGAGACACAAAAAATATGAGAAACGAGAATAAATTACCTGATTGCTCTTCCAGCGACTCACTGACAAAACCCGGTAATTGATCTCCATCGAACCAATAAAAATCATATGTACCATCTTTAAATGTCCAGCCATTATTTTCGGGTTTGAAAATATTTATTATCTTCATAGTTGCATTGTTCCAAAGACTAGCAATATAGTTAGCCCGTCGAATCATCACAATTGTGGATGCCTGCTTGTGTCTCCAGGAGCCATGACAGTGACTCCGAAGATTCGCCTGCGTAATACAGCCCAATGTGGACACTCTAAGAGAACATGAACTGACATTTCATCAGACATGCCGCAACCCCTACATAGGGAACTTTCCTCTACTCCTAGATTGTAGAGGTACTTCCTCATACAGCAGTGCCCTGTTAGAAGTCCTGCTATCTTCCTTAGCCTACTTCTTGGTAGTTCAGTGGCTGCCCTGGCGTGTCCATCAGTCCATCCCTTCAGTAGAAGTTTGGATTGTCTAGGACCCTGCAGAGCATTCCAATGAGCGGGGTGCTGATTCCTCAGCCACTTCGTCTCCTTGCGTATTCTTCCTTGCAAGATTAGCAAGTCGTTCTCGACATTCGTTAGCAAGTCCTGAGTTGCTGGTATACCCACTCAGGGCTTTAATTGCTGCCGGACTGTCGGAGTATATGGTTATGCGTCGATCCACATAACCTCTGTCTAGGTTTATCTGCGCACATTCCAAGATAGCATATATCTTGGCCTGATATGTAGATACACCCTCACCCAATGGTACACAAACCTGTGTTCTTGGGTTCCTGGAGTAAATTCCAGCCCCTGCTCTATCACCGGAGCATGAGCCATCTGTGTACCAGACGGTCCCATTAGGCTGTGTATTCCTCTCTTTTTCCCAGGACTCTCTATCCCGTATCATGGCCCTGTATGGGGTAGCGAAGTAGTACTTACGCAGGCATTCATCAGCCGCTCGAGCCGGAGCTTCTTGACGTGCCTGCACTCTTCCCCTCTTCGCACGTATCCCAGCCGTTTCAAGCGCAGGAAAGCCCTCCCCTCCCCGCCTCAGCCTCGATCACATGGTGGAGAGGCCGAAGACCAAGGATCACCTCCATCGCAACAGTTGGTGTAGTCCTCATGCAGCCAGTTGCCCCCAAACTGACCACCCTTTGAAGGCGTGCCAGTTGCGATCTAGCCGTGACCAAGGTTACCCTCGGCCACCAGACCAGAGCCGCATATGTGAGCATAGGCAGCATAATCACTCTATAGAACCATATGATCGTTTTGGGGGTCAGTCCCCTCCTCGGACCAATGACTCTCCTACAGGCCCAATACGTTTTTGTCACCTTGCTTAGGCGACTATCAAGATGAGCCTTCCATGTCAGTGATTTGTCAAGGATCACTCCTAGATACTTCACCTGTTCAACCACCGGCAGTGGTACTCTATCAAGACTTAGACCCTCAGGTCTTATACCTCTCTTTTTGGTGAAAGCAACTATCTCAGCCTTGGCAGGATTAACTGCAAGTCCGTGTTCATTACACCACCCATGTACCCTATTCAGAGCCCTTTGCATGAGGTCCCTGAGAACGGTAATGTGCCTTCCAACAACAAGGACAACGATATCATCGGCATATTCCATATTCCATGATTTGCCGCAGCCCTACACATGGATCCTACAGGGGTGCTGTCAAACGCCCCTTGTATATCCAAGAAAGCTCCCAGGGCGATCATGCCATTTTCCACCTGAGTTACCAGTTGGTGTAAGGCACTTACAGTTGACTTGCCACACCTGAAAGCATGTTGGTTATTGTGCAAAGGATACCTAAGCCCAACCTTTTCCTTTATGTATCGATCAGCCACCCTCTCCAGTGTTTTCAGCACAAAGGATGTTAGGTAATGGGTCTAAAGGATTTAGCCACCGTATATGTGGTACGACCCGGCTTGGGTATGAAGACGACTTTCACCTGCCTCCACTGTTCAGGGACAAACCTGCGTGCCAAACAGGCCCGAAAGATATGCACCAGAATTGTGCCAACGGCCTCCCAGCCTTGTTGAAGCAAAGCCGGGAAGATTTGGTCTTTCCCCGAAGACTTGTATGGTCTGAATGACCTATTTCTTTTGCTAGAAGATAGTCCGATGGACGAACTTGATCTGGTCCAGTAATGTTGAATTCTAATTGTGATGGATTGGCCGGCTAACTATATTGCTAGTCTTTGGAACAATGCAACTATGAAAATAATAAATATTTTTAAACCCGAAAATAATGACTGGACATTAAAAGATGGTACATATGATTTTTATTGGTTCGATGGAGATCAATTACCGGGTTTTGTCAGTGAGTCGCTGGAAGAACAATCAGGTAATTCATTTTCGTTTCTCATATTTTTTGTGTCTCTTTTGTTTTTTTTTTCAGATCTTCATTTTTTGAATTGTTTTTTACAGTGGAAGAAAATGAGGAAAATGCTTATGATGACAATGACGATTTAGATATTCAATATCAAGAGTTTTTGACATTTTTTTAAATAAAATTGAAGTTTATTCGAAATTATCAGAACAGCTTGCAGGATAAAATTCTAGAATTATTGTAGTCAAATGAGCATTTTTGTGTAAGTTAATTTTTAATTGTTTATCTGATTTTTTAATTTTTAGCTGGTTTTTTTTAATATTAATAATTAAATGAAATGAGTAAACTGTGAGAGTGAGAGAGAGAGGTCAATATATCCTAATACATGTCTCACTCAGTCTCATGCGCGTGGATAATGCCCTCGCGCTCCTACTCACAGATGCATAAGAATTGAGTTTAGGGGATGATTGGCCCCTTGGATCGGACTGTATTTTTGTAAAAGGTTTTAAAATAGTTATCTAATGGACATATATAAAAATAAAGCTTCAGAATTTACGTGAAGTTAAGTAATTATTTTGGGAGCTTTAAAGCTTCTGCAAAGCAATACGGCCGACGGAAAGTGTCTGGGAGTATTGGCGACTTATTTTTAAGGATATTGCCTAAAATATAATATATGTGAAATTCAGCTCGGAGAATTTACGTGAGGTAAGTAATGTTTTTATGTACCTTGATTACCTGATACCTGAAAATTGGCCGTCTAAGCAAGCTAGCAGGTAGGTATGTGTTCTTAGTACATACTAACACTACTGAATCGTCCACATTTCCTTCGTCAGAAAATACGTGATACGTGACGTCTGGTGGCCCTGGGATTTTGGACTATAAAAAGGGAGAGTGAATCATTGGTCCTAAAATGAATTCATTAAGGGAAAAACTTTACTAAGATTAGTTTTAAATGATAATTTTTTAGTGAATATAGTAACCAATCAAATTACTTAATTGTCATGTGTCAAATTTCATCCAATCATCTCAGGATTACAGCGATTATTTTTTTCACTTGTCAAAATCTGACATTTTGGTGGTTTTAACCAATAGCAATACATTATTCTAGCCAATCATTCGGTATTATACTGATAATTCTGCTTCCTCATCGATAATACCTTGTTTACATTGAAACGTCAAAATTTTACTTTGAATTTGTGATTATTGACAACTAAAAGTGCTCCGAAGTAAATTGAAAAATTAACACAAACCGATTCAGTGCCATCACCCAAGAGAATATTGAACATTCAATACAAAATTCCACTCCACAATTGATGAAAAAAATAGTCTTCCCAAATACAACTCGCTCTTCAATTTTTATCACATAATTTTTTATTTTTATCACTCAAACTTGTTCATTTGAGGCAAAAACATTCAAACAAATCGAATTGAGAAAAAATCAAATTTGGAGCACTCGTGGTATTACCTTTGACAATTACCCCATTATTTTGATTCAATGGTATTTTAAGATTTATAAACATTGAAAACAACATTTATTTAAAGTAAGAAAATGAGAACAAAGAAATTAGGAATATAGGGAATTGCTCATTGTTAATACCCAACAATATTAATGATGCAGCTAACAAAATTTTTATAGGCTCAAATGTAGGCGATTCCCTTTTTTTCAAAATTAAAGTTAATATTTTAACAATCTTCATAGTCGTCCAGGAATGTTAGGCTTTTTCTATTCGGTGAGCAATTTACTTTTCTATAATTACAAATTATACACTGTGTTATTTATAAGATGTGACATAAGGATTCCAGTACAAAACTGTCAAATGCGAGCTAGTTTTTTTACCAAATGGTGCTCATAAAAAATAATAACAGATTTGAAAAATCGTTGAAAAATAAGTTAAAATGCACTTTAGTTTTGTTTAAAAAAGACGTGTTTCAGTTTATATTCACAAAATATCCAAAATTTCGAGAGTTGTGCGAAATAAAATACAGAAAGTGAATGAGTAGAGACTTTAAACTTTTGTAAAAAGTCATTAATAGAAAATTGCAGATATTAGGTAAATATTAACTTATATTGAACAAAAATATATCGATTGACTCTTAGATCAAGATAAGTTAATTACTGATAAGCTTAAAACAGAAACCGGATCTGCGAATAGACAGAATTTCTAGTAAAAGGTCTAATGAGTCTGATAAGGACTTCTGGTCCATTCAAATAAACACCAAGAGCACAAGATACATGCAAATGAACTACGAAGAAGATATTTCAATGATAATGCAGACACATTTTTCGTTCTGAAAGCAAAAATTATCAGAATGGAATTAAAAGGAGATTTCAACATCCCATTCCTTGATAATTTGCAAGTAATCTCAAGTTTTCTACATTAGATCTCCAAGAATGTAGTATAACTTAATCTCATTTTTTCTGACACATCCTGTATATTTAACCAATTAATTGTTATGAAATATTTTCCGGAAATAAAACTATATATTTATACTCCAGCTTGGTTAACTCTAATCGATTTTATCAATAATTGCTTTTATAATTATTAAGTATCTTGTCAACTTCCATTACGTCAATAGTATTGAAATCAATATTGTGATTCTTAACGGTAGTTATTGCCAAATTCAATTATTGTGTCTCAGAAAAATTAACACTTTGAACTTCACAATACAATATCAACAAATAATACTTTTCCAAATGCTGTTTCTAATTAATTCCACAATTTAATGAAAAAATTAATAGATATTTTAAAATATCATTTCGATATTCACATATTATCATCCTCAGAATGACAGGAGTTATATTTTATGTGATGCCTACATGATGTTTAATATTTTGGCTTAACCAAATAGTAATTGACTTAACATATATGAATAGAAAAAAAAATTAAGATATAATATCTGTGGTACCACAGGGCTCAAACCTTGGCTCACTTTTGTTTTTGATCTTTAATAATGATCTTTATTATCATCAGAGTCACTTCTGTTTGCGGATGATTATAAAATATTTAGAAAAATCAATGAACTAAGTGACTATCTGCCGACTTGGTATAGGTCACGCGTGGTCTTTGTTTACATGCGGTTTTTCTTGGGACCGGCCAGACTATAGATAATTTGAACAGTCTCATTTATATCATTAAGTTAGTAAATAATTATTGATAATTCAGAATATCTGGCTAATCTCCTTTTTTTACAATTATAATTACCTGCTTTTTTAAATTTCCTTCTTGTATGTCTTTTTTGTATTTTAGTGTATATTGTAGTATAGAAATATGTGAAAAGGCTCTGCTTGTTTGATTCTTGAATTAATAACTATAACAAATATTAAAGCTCAGGTATTATTAGACTGGATATCCTGGATATCTTTTTCACATTTAAAATCAGTGTACTGATCTTTACCATTGTTACCTAAGAGTTAATAGTGGAGAGCTTCTTAGATCTGTTCATTGATGACTTCATATTTTGGATTTAGTAAAGTGTCTTCTAATTTCTAATTTCTAATTCTTCAATGAAATCTAGTTCTTGTTTCTTATCACAAATATAAAGTACTTCTAGTTCTGTGCAGAGGTTCTGTGTTCTCACTAAGGAGAGCATCCACAAATGGATAAACAACCAGGCGTTGCGCTGGTGCTATGAAACCCCAGCTAAATTATTCCTTAAAAGCCCTTCGGCCAAACTGTCAAAGTCGAGAAACGAAGAGGATATCTGTATCTGTGAGAATTTGGAGGGTGAGTGACCCCCACAGCACTTAGGCCACAATTGGCCCATTGTGCATCCTTCTGAGGTTCAGACTTCCTTCTGGCTCGTCATCCAGCCTTGATTGAAGTAGGCGTTAACGTCGCCGGAAGTAAGCTCCCTCATGCTGGCTTGTGTTAGCCTGTACTCGCCGAATACAGAGAACCTACATTGAGAGAGTGTCCGACATTCACAAAGAATGTGTTCGACGGATGTGAATTTTATTACCCGTGGTGTTTCTTTTGGTAATCTCTTTTGCGGCGATGGAGATAGCAGTGAGCTCTGTTTGAGCAACGCTGACATTACAGCCCATCGTCCATTTGATGTTTAGATTCAGAGATCTGTAGTAAATTCCACATCCTGAGCCCATATTGGTTTTAGAGCCATCCGTGAAGATGCGGAGTGCGCCTTCTTCTGATGTGTCTTGTGTGTTATATTTAATGATTACTTTGTAGGGCCTGTGAAAGGCATATTGTGGTGAGATTGCGTCCGTACTTGCCTGCAGCAGTGGGACCTCATTGAGTGCCTCACGCCATAGGTTACGTCTCAATCTACCAGATCCTACGTCAGGTTGTATACCGGTAGAGCGTAAGCGTATCATGGTCATCAAAATAACCTCCTTGATGTGTATGTCAAGGGGAGTGAGACCAAGGATCACCTCCAATCGCTCTGGTTGGTGTGGTTCTCATGCCTCCTGTTGTATTGAGGCACCGTACGTTAGCATAGGTCTGATGATGGCAGTATAGATCCAGGCAGTAACCCTGGGTGACATTCCCCAGGTACGGCCGATGGTTCTGCGACACTGTATTCTTTTTTTACTCTGTTTTCTCGATGAGAGTTCCAAGTTAACTTACTGTCAAATGTGACACCTAGATATTTTACCTCTGATGAGAACTTAAGTTCGGTATTTAGGAGCTTTGGCACTTGATGTTTTGCAAGCTTCCTTTTTTTTTCGTGAAAAGTACCATTTCTGTCTTCTTTGGATTTATTGACAGTTAATGATCTTTGCACCATTGTTCTATGATGTTGAGGGCCTCTTGCATTAGAACACAGAGTATCTTCTCAAATCTTCCTGTTAGCAGAATGACTAGATCATCTGCATAAGCTATTGTGTAGAAGTTGCCATCATTGAGGCAGCTGACCAAGGAGTCTAAGACCATGTTCCACAGTAGTGGTGAAAGTACCCCTCCCTGTGGACACCCTTTTACAACCAAGCCTTTGATGGTGACATCGTCTACGCTGATTTTTATTACTCTTTTTGAGAGCATATTATATATCCAGCCATTTATGGTTTGGGGGATATTCTTGTTGGCAAGTGCGTTCGTTATCTTGGGAAAAGTGGTTTTGTCGAACGCACCTTCTATGTCTATGAATGCACCCAGGGTGGACTCCTTGTTTTCCAGTGATGAGGATAATGATGGGAATGCTGACCGTACATTGTAGTCCGAGGAGGCATATGCACACAATTGGCCTAGCAGATAACAGCTTATGTGGGTTTTACCAAGAAGGCTAAATCGCGGAGCACATACCTACTCTGTGAGTGCGAAGGCCTAGCAAGGGGCACACAATTGTCATAGCAGATGACAGCATATGTGGGCTCTGCCAGGAAGAAGACGAAACCGCGGAGCATATACTCTGTGAATGCGAATGCCTAGCAAGGGTACGGTTCCATCTATTCGGAGAAGAAAAACGCAAGGGAGGCGGTATCCAGGCTAATAGGTCTAATAAAAATAATAAAGCTAGATATTGAGCTCTTAATATAGGGATAGGACAAAGATCCACTCCAATTCTAATCTAATCTAGTTCTGTGCTAGGTGTAAATAAAATGTTTGGTGTCTACTAGATGTTTTGCGTAATGCTATTTTTCTGGCTGTTCTAATCTGTATGCTCGTAAGTGTGTGTGTGTATAATTTAAAAATTTATCAAATACTGTTTTTCATTAAATTTCTAGCAATCTATTAATATAAGTAAGTAATTTAGTAAAACTTTACTCCCTTAAAATTTATTTTTGGATGAATTTTGACGAATATCTTGGATGATATTCAATATGCTGGCAGTTAATGATACGATACGAGTAGGTCTCGTACTATCCATAAAATGCGAGTTGTTTACACATTTTTTTCTACTCTGAAGCTTTAATTTTATTATTGGTTAAACTAGAGCTGTTAAGATTCTAATAACTAACGAGTAAACTGCAGAGAACTGTCAAATTTAATGAATTTTAACTGTCACATAGCCAAATGTTGACAGAATATTAGGATGTATCTTATCAACATACAGTTGCTGTAAATCTAATGAAAAAATTGGAGTGACAGTAGAAAAAATCGATTCCAAAATTGAAACCCATGACACAAGCACAGTGCATGTGTCTTCACCTTGTCACAATTAAAAGCAGTAAAACGTTTCAGTGGTTAACGTTCATGAAGCGATTAACTTTCTCCTGTCCGAATAGACAAAGTCTAGCATCTCTGTTATATATATTTTTAACTTTAAGCGAACCAGAAAAAAAACAAGAAAGCAAATCAGTGACTAACCCTGTACGTAGTCGCTCTTGGAGAAAATTTATTCAAGCGAATCATTACTTTACAAAATCACCAAGTATAAATATCTAATTAAGACCAATTACACGTTAGTTCATTGTTTTCCTAGCATGAATAGACCAAAAATGGACAAAGCATTTAGCATATTTTTAATTTTGCCGTTTGTTGTTTGTGAAGAATTGTCAAGACAACCTATGTATCAGTTCAGGTATGGCCAAAAATAAGTTGTTAAATATTTCATCGGTTAAGTAGGTATAGGGCTTTATATATATTTTTCATATTTTTTTTTTCAATAAATAAATAAACTACAGGCCCAATATATTTTGGAATAGCTTCCACTAATACTTTTTAAAACTTTGTAAATTTTGTATTTTATTTTGAATTTAGTTCCGTCAACTGCTAGACAAAAGTTTTTAATAAAAATTAGCTACATAAATATACTCTTGAGACAATTAAGTCGATCATATTTTATGTATTCGTGCAGAGCTGTTTTGATGATGAGTCGAAGGGATTTTTTTATTGATTTTCAAAATACAAGTTTGATGTCTTTTGGGAACTGTTGGTAGTGGTGAGGACGTTTTTGATGGCAGTAATCCCAATGTGAGATGGGACCAGATAACACTAAGTCTGCTGAGAGAAATCGATAGATGTTGTATGTGTTTACGGGCTATTGGTTGATCAGTTGAGATGTTATTAAGTTAATCGATATAAGAAAAGAAATTCGCAAATAGATGTGTTTGATAGGAGAGGAGATATTTTTGAACGCTTGAAGAATCCTATACAACTCACCAGCGGGAACACTGCATACTCCGTGGTTACTTTTGACTAATCAGCCAACACCAAACACTATATTATTATACATTAATATCAGTTTTTAGGTGTTACTCAATTAATTTGGACGTTTAGAGTCAACTGAAAGGAATCTTAAGGCTTAAAATTGATAAGAAGAACAAGCAAACAAAATTTTTTGAATTAATCGTCTCTTATTTTTATTTGAAAGATTATGGTACAACCGAATTCTTAGCCTATAAAATAATAAACATTGAATAAAATATAGTTCACCGCAAGGTTTCGGCTCCCAAAAATATGCTTTAGCCACTCTCTTTTTGATGGTTTATTAGCTATTTTATTTTTCCCTCTTGCAGTGTGTTCTGGAACTCACAGATATTCTTATCTAGTTCATTGAGTTCTATCAATCATTCCAATACCATTTTTGAACTGATTTTAAAAGAGATCTCCTCCTTAATAATTGCTTTACTATCCGACATGATAAAGATCCTTTACCTACTATATGTTCAATCAGTATCGAACTGGACACGCTTTCCTTTGGCGCTAATTTTCGCTTCAAAGATGCTTCACGTCTCCAGAAGGTTGTTCCAGACCGCCAATTTGGTACTTCATCTACTGTTTCCTTCCATTCTACTCAACAGAAGGATACCTATACCTAAATCTGTCATTTGTCTGTGGCATATCTCAGGATTTTTGATTCCTCATAAGCTGGGAGGGTTTTGATAATAATAGTTGAATGTATCTTTAATCCTGATGATTCAGGTATGGATATAGATATAAACTTATTAAATAATTGTATTGAAGCTGATAAAGGAATAAAAAATTACAAATCTCATGGGAAATTCCTGTGGAAGTATTGGAGACCTGTTTTTAAAATTTTACTTCATAAAAACAGTACCGACCAGGAAGGGTTGAACAGTTTTTCATGATGATTGAAATATGTTCAAATGAATGATTGATTGAAATGTTTTCCCTCGTATCCGTAACTGATGATGATCTTTTGTCTATTATACCTACAATTATCAAGCTACGTCAAAACAAAGTCTATGTTTTTTTGGTTGAAAATTCATCGCTTCTGTTGTCAGGTATGAAACTGAAGATGTGATGAAAGCTGCAGCCTCCAATGTACCAGTTAGAGGTTATCATGTTGTAGAAGGAGGGTACTACCCAGAAAATGAAGGTGCTAGAGGATTTGGATTCGGAGGAGCAGGGTTTGGAGGCCAAGGATACAGGTTTGTACGGAAAAGTTAACCCCATTCTAAAGGAACGGACAATCACATTGTAATCTTTATTTTTCTTATTTACAGAGGTCAATTTCTAACCCCAAATATCGCCGCCAGCCATGTGGTTCCACTAGGAACAGGCTTTGTAGGCCAAGTAATTCCCCAATACGTCCAAGGAACTGGTGGAGTAGGCTATTTAGGCGGATTAGGAGGTTTTCATGGAGGATTGAATGAAGGTCTACAAGGAGGATTGAACGGAGGTCTACAAGGAGGACTAAGCGGAGGTCTACAAGGAGGACTTCATCACTATCCGCACCATATTGGAGGCGAAGAAATAGCTAAAGAACAGTTTAGTACTGGAAAAAAGAACGTAAACGACGAAAAGTACGAAAAAAGTGAAGGAAATAAAGGGGAAGAGCTTAATCATGGAAAGTCTGGTTATGTTAAGGGAGAAATAGTAGCTAAAGATATAAAAGGGGATGCTGGGCATTACACTAATGTAGATGGCGAGAAGAAGGTATATGAAGATGGAAAGGAATATCAAGGAGGACAACATTATAACAAAGAAGGTATATTTTCCAACTTTTTGTAGATATTTGCTGAAATTGGATTATACATTGTCAAAAAAGTAATGAGCTTGCAAGCAGAATTGATATACGGTATTAGGTCTGTTCCAACCGCAATCAAAAACGATCAGAGAATACTAGACACATTACAATCAGTGATTGGAATTACGCCAAAGTAAACTTGTTGTTTGCTATGACCAGTTATTTTCTGATCGTTTCTGACGGTTTCCGATTGCGGTTGGTACAGACCTATAGATATCATTAGGATATGAAACTGATGAAAATAGCAGCATTTTCATTTCTAGCGCCATCTAGAGTTGAACTTCAAGTAATTGATAGCACAAGCTGACAGCTTGAAAAAAAAAACTAGCAAACTGTTCCATAAAGGACAAAGAAATCGTCTTTTAAGATTTAAAATGAAATTTTCTTGAATCCTGAACGGCATTAAGAACCTTAGCTTTTCAAAGGTTTCACAAATTTTTAAGTTTCAGATGTTGCTAGAACGATCTTCAGTACTAGATTTATAATACGTGTGTTTCATTTGTTAATAATATTTAAAAAAATGGAAATTTTTGGAAATAGTTTATTTAATGATTGACACCGGATAAAAATGTCAAAATTGAGTATATATTAACCGAGCCTGTGCAATCTGATTTGTGAATGAAAATATTCAAGTACCCATATCATATTGAGAGTTTGTGAATTGTAGGTAAAAGTGGGGAAGAAAAAACCGCCAAACAAGGTCACAAAAAAGGGCATAAAGTCAAGAGTTTCAAGAATTCCCATCACAAAGACGAAACAGGTAAAAGCGAAGAATACTATGATGAAGCCCACGACGAAGGTGGAAATTATGCTTTCAACGGCCAATCTGGAAGCTTCGGAGAAAAGGGAGCTTCAGGATTCAAAGGTGAGTTTTCAACTGATGGTCTAATAGGAGCTTACGAATGTTTGAGTTGGTCAAGACTTTAAGTTAATGTTAATTTTTTAGGGGGAAATCAAGACTCTAAATATAATCTAGCGGAAGCTAAGAAAGAAGGACAATTCGAAAACAAACATTCAGTGGAAAAAGTCGAAGGAGATCATGGTAAATATGGAGAAAACAAATTCGCCGGAAATCAAGCCGTATTCGGATATAAAAATGGCGCGGACGAACAAAGTCTTTTGGGACACCAAGAATCTAGTAAATTTATCAAATCGCATCCGTTAGTAGTACCGTTTTATCAACCTTAAAAGTTTAATTTAACTAGAAAAAATGGGATCTAGTATTTTCAAATCCAGGATCTACTATCGATAAATGTTTTACTTGCCATGTTTCGATGCTTTGCTTTAAGCTGATTTTTTATAAATAATTTATTATTTAGTGTTTTAAGTGTACTGCCAATTATATATTGTTGACGATATTTTGCGCGAATAAGGTGTCTTCTTTGTTTTTAATTTTTTATATTTAATAAATCAAGCTATGAAGTTTTTTGGCTATTTATTTTTTCCTATATAGAATGTTCACATTATTCGATTAAAAGTTAGTTATCGATTAACTTAATTTTGTAACCTAAAAAGATCCAGGCTTGAGCGCTTTCCCTCAGGGAATGGAATTCGGCACCAATTAATCTATTTCATAGGCTATCACTGGGAAGGGGTGTGCAATTAATATTAAATTGGACGCTACCAGCTTTTAATCGAAGTGAAGCAATGAAAAACGGAAGAAACGGTGGAAACACCTTGTAAAAATTAACGTTACATGACTTTAAGAAAATAAAATACAACTAACTTATCCCCGAACACGTTTATCCAATTTAATAATTATTGAATAATCAATACAAAGAATGAAGATATTAAATATTTATTGAGCTATCCAAAACTTCACATAAATTGACTATTCTAAAAAACCAAACTTGTAGAATTACAAACTGTAAGTTATAATAATCAATACAAATCTTACACATGTTAAAGATAAGACGTAGGAACTTATTTTCAAGGACTGGGGTTGTTTGTATCTCTTAGCGTGATGTCTCCAGCTCGGGAACGAGAGCTTGACGATTGCCTTAACTTACGGTCAACTTGAGGGCTGCAGAGCTGCGAAATAAGAGGAAAACAGGTATAAGGAACGGTTTTGCCTTAAACCCAATAATATGTTTTTCCGTCTATTTGGTCCCTTGCTGTTGTATTGTCTCCGGCGTTGTCGTTTTCTTCAACGGAGCTGCACTACACAATTATCTTATTGTATGCTGACTAACAACCAAATTATTTTGCAAACAACGTAAATGCATCCATTTGTAGCCGTGAAGTTCACCTGACTTGTTCAATTCACCTTATAAAAATTTTACAACCTTCTAGACACTTGTGTAATGTTTTCGTCCAAATAAATTCTTCAGAGTTCAGAGAGAAATGGACATTTCATGTAGAGTTTTTAGAAATATTATTATTTCCTTTTGATGGAAACCAAATGAAAAATATAAAGATGATTGACATCGTCAACCTAAAACAGACAAATTACCCATTTTAAAATATGTAAATATAAACAATAAACTAATATTACTTCACCAGCAAGGATACATCTTTTTGGTTAATAATCATAGGAATAATTTATTTTAAAGAAATTTGTATCACTTACCTGATCTTCATTGTTAATTGTTCAACTATTCCTACTATATATTTGGTCTGAATTTTATAGCATTAGTTCGATAATCATGTCATACAAGTTCACAAAATCATTTCGTCTATCTCGTAATAACGTCTTAGTAAGTTGTAATTTGTGATAAAAGATTTATTTAAATTCATGAGGCTCTTCTACGCTTACGTACAAAATTGCAAGACCAATACAGACTTTGTTCATCACCACTGAAAGGGTCGAAGTGGAATAGGCCTGATTAGCACCACATCAAATCTATCTATCTAACCCTGTATATATGTGTTAATTAACATTTTATTAAATTTTGGTGGAGAGTAAATATAAATTTGCCCCTAATAACATTCGGGTAGCAGTTTTATTTCGAATTTTCAATAAAACTCGCATCATTTTTCAACAAAACACACATTTATTCTTTAGAAACTGATAGACCATCAAAATAGTTAACTATAAAACCATAGATAAATTAGAATTTGATGAAATTTTCTTAGTTAACAATAAATTTTATATACTTAAATAATTAATGTTTGAAAGTCTTGAACATATTGTTGCCTTCATGATGTCCAGCAAGACCATTAACATTCCCACCTTTACTAACTCCAAAAGTATCACCACCAGCTCCGTATTTCTTTTCCCCATATTGACCACCACCGGCGCCAGCATTTCCTGCTTCCACAGCATTTTCAAATTTCCCGGTATTCCCACTCTGTTCGGAGGCAAATTTAGCATCTCCTTCTTCACCCTTATAAGCTCCTTGACTGTTTTCACCAAATTCTCCTGAAAAATATCAACAAAATAAAGAAAAGATAAAATAAGTCGTGTGTAGTTTAAAAAACTGGCAAACTCCTCTTTATGTGATGAGGATTTGAAAATGCAAAATTCCCCAAAAAATATGAATCAAAACAACTATTAGGTACCTTCTGCTTTTTTAAGTGCTTTCTTATCTGCTTCATCGTGCTCTTCGTCGTATACTTCTTCAGTGTTGCTAGCTTCGTTTGATTCGTGTTGGGTATGAAAACCTTTAACTGTGCGGCCTTTTTTATGACCTTCCTTCTCATTTACTGCACCAGCATTTTGTCCTAATTGAAAAAAAAAAAGATTGCATTAAAACTGCTTACATTGTCAAGTAAAATCTATGAAAAGCATTACTTTTTAAAAAATTGTTAAATATATAGGTACAAACCTTCAGTTCCAAAATGATTTGACCCAGTATATCCTTTTCCGTCTGTAATTATGTTTTTTCCTCCTTGGAGACCTGTGTGAAACCCCATTTCACCTTTGAGATCTTTTATCAAAGCTCCGGCACTTCCAAATCCTGATTGTCCCATTCCAAACTGTCCTCCTTGGCTACCAAAACCTTTTTTGAAAAACAAATCATCGAACATTTTCTTGCCTTCTCCAAAGGAACCTCCACTTGCTTCACTTCCTCCAAGAAGCTTTATTCCTTGTCCATAACCCATTCCGGAACCTAGTTGATAAAAACAGTGAACCGGAATTGTTAGAGTGTATATGAATTGAATGTTACTTCAACAGAAACTGTGAACGACAAAATTTAATTCTTTA
This sequence comes from Galerucella pusilla, assembly GCA_910591695.1. Taxonomy (NCBI): domain Eukaryota; kingdom Metazoa; phylum Arthropoda; class Insecta; order Coleoptera; family Chrysomelidae; genus Galerucella; species Galerucella pusilla. The sequence continues at coordinate 59,894 of CAJUYI010000360.1, forward strand.
ACTAGTTTTTCAAACTAACATCCATTGAATATATTTTGTCAATTGATTTCATCTTTTCTCTTCTGATGACTATTATCTAAAATACGCCCGTCAGTGTTTTGCTGTAAGATTGTTCCAGCTTGCAGCTAAGATGGGGAGAAACTGTCAGAAGTATTACAATTCTGTCAGCAATGGATTTCAATTCGCAACAGAATTTATAACTAATGTTATAAGTGGTAAACATTACAAATATTCATCTTTTCAAAAGTAAACAAATGTACTCACCTCTCATTCCCATACCTCCCATTCCCATACCTCCCATTCCCATACTCCCCATTCCCATACCACCCATTCCCATACCTCCCATCCCCATACCGCTCGCTCCTAACATTTTTCCACCGGTCGCAAACCCACCTAACCCCATCGACCCCAAAACATTTTTATTATATAATAATATCGCCCCAACTAAAACCCTCAATACCTTAATCATGTCTGGACGAAACTGATCGCGTAAATGGGTGGATAACAGTAATTGTTATATTTTTATAACGTCTATGTTTCTGCTCGACTGGATTTTTACAATGATGAGACGAATTTTTTGGGACAATTAGGTAGAATGAAACGAAATGATTCAACCTTCGTTCATTGGCACATACGTGCAATAACCGTTCTTAATTAACTTCCTAAGTGAGAAATTAGTTGAATATCCGTTGAAAAAGTGTACTGGATAGCAGATGGGGAATTGTGTTACTGGAAATATTTTATAACAAGCAGACTTTAAGTTTGACGCAAAAAATTGTAGTTTTATCTGATTTGAAAATGTATCCATTTTGACTGTATTTTATAAGTGTGATAACTAACATACCTGATGATGAATACATTTTTAATATACTTTAATATACTAATTTTGTGTTAACCTACAAAATGTGAAAACGTTACGCTACTGATTTGAAGCCTAATGTCAATTTTACAGTGTGGTGCTAGTTCGCGCATACGACTACAACTTCAAGTATGTCCTTTCTACATGCCTGTTTCAGTAGCAGATTCCACTCCTGCGGGGCCCAGGACTAATCGAACGAGGGCTCACTTAAGGGCGGAGAAAAACCTAAAATAAGAAAGAGTAATGCAAAAACTTCACCAGCGAGCTTTATTAACAATAGTGATTTGATTTATTCTCTAGTTTTTCTTTTCCATAACATTTTTTTCTGTATCATTGCGGGGCCCCCAAAGCTTCGTGGTGCTCGGTGCTAAGCTCTGTCTAGCCCTTACGTTAATCCGCCACTGCCTTGTTTAAATTATAATGTAATAGTAAGTAAGTTAGTGTCACTTTGGCTGATCTGATTGGTTGGCAGACGAAATACAACGAAATCCCCAATTTCTAAAAAACATGATAAGGCACATTTTTATGATAAGCACCGCTTTTTTTTAGTAAATGTGTGGATTGCAATTGTAGGGTACTACTTAATTGGGCTACATTTTCTGCCTCAGTCACACCAGCTTCCTTTAAAATGATTTCCATGAACTTGTGGGCATCCCACTCAATATTAGAGGAAATATGTGGTTCATGCACAATGGTACTTCAGTACATTTCAGTCAGAGTTCTGGGCAATACATGTAACTTATCCCAAGCGTAGGATTGTTCAAAAAGGGGCAGGCCCTTGGCCTCCTCGATTACCAGAATCAAAGACATATGATTTCTGGTTATGGAATTATTTCAAGTCATCAGTTTACATTAGTATACAAGACACTCATAGTTGATATCAAATATTGAAAAAAAACTGGTGGTTCGTCAATGCAAGTGGACGGTAATTACAATATTACAAGTTTCCATATTTACTTGATTTTGGGAGAAGAAAATGAAAACTTAATTCCTCTCAGCACCTTTTAAGGGTGATATCTGGGCTGGTATGGGCTGGGGAAATGATCGTGAATTAAGAAATATTCTGTGTATATTACCTTCTTACTTATGATATTGTTCTCCACTGTCTACTAGAAATTAATGAAGTGCTTGTTTCAGGGTATCCTTTCTTGCTGTTTACTAGAGGTGTTGTTAATAAAAGACATTTGGTGTTGTTCTTGAGAGATACGTTTATTTTTGTTTTCCAATAAGGTCTTAATCCGTTTTGTTGATCGGATAACTGTAATCGGATAACTGTAATCATTAAAAATCCTAAATAGAAGTTTATTATCGTGACATCAAAAGGTAATTGATTGTTAGACATTTGTTCTCAAAAAATGATTAGGTACTAAATTCGATCCTATTCTGCTGAAATATTACTTATACCTTTCCATGCATTTACTTGCATTGAAGTACTTTCTTTAATTCTCAATTTTCAAGTTTTAAATGTTATGAAGCCCATTGAACTTGATGCCCCACTCAACAATGTTTGCAAATACCTGACTGATAGAACTCTTTATCTATGCAGTACTTTTTGTGTTCATTTATTTGTTTCACCCAAATAAAATGTGTCAGACTCACAGGATATTTAATAGTAATATGCACTTCTTGGAACATTGTCCTTAATAATTTGGTTCTGTTATTGTTAGGATAAATCTTAAAGTGATAGCAGATTTTAAGATAGTTTCAGTATTGAATTGATTACGATTTAATTATCTTGGATTATATGAGCATGGAAATAAACAACTAAAGCTGTTAATTTGATCAATTTTATTAACAAGTTTCTCAATAATATCCAGAGGCTGGATGATGTTTCCAAAATTTACTAGATCCACTGTATTCGCTGAGATCACCTTCTCCCAAAAGCTTTTGTTCACCGAACCTTTGGCCACTGCCTCTAAATTCGTTCTCGCCAAAATGCTGTTCGTCTTTGCTGACTTGTTTTGAATCAATACCTTTTTCGAAATGAGTATCTTTCTTCACTTCATCGTTTTTAGATTCTTTATCCAAATGTCCTCCTTTAAAGCTGGACGATCCAGATTCTCCGAATCCACCAGATTTTCCTTCGTACTGTTCTTTATTAGCTTCATCATGGGCTTCATCGTAATATTCTTCAGTTTTACCCGATTCGTCGTTGTGGTGTGACTTGGAAAATCCTTTGATTTTATGTCCTTTCCGATGTCCTTGCTTAATCGATTTATCATCTTGTGATTTTTCTAAAAGTATAAATAATAATATTTAAAAACTTGTATTTGCAATCTTAATGTGTTTGTATAGACATAAAAAACCGTATCATACTTCAATAAATGTCAGAAACTCATTAATTGAAGTTAAAAAAAGGATATTTTAGGATCAATTGTACAGTACACTTCATAAACATATATTTACCTTCTGTACCAAAGTGATGTCCACCATAATAATCTTTCTCATTGGCATGTACCTTCTTTTCCCCATCAACGTTAAAGAAAGCTTCTGACTCGCCTTTCAAATCTTTAGAATCTTCTTCTCCTTTAAAAATACCAAAATTTCCATGACTTGAGTCTGCACCGTTCCCACCATTTTTGAGAAAAAAGTTGTCTTCGCTTAGGCCTTTTTTCTGCTCATCAAAATTACTTTCATGAATACCTGTACTTCCAAAATGTGGTTTGAATAAACCAAGTCCTTTAAATTGATAATCGGAATTTAAAAAACGCGGGTCTGAGTGACTGCTGAACCCATGATAATCAAATTTACTGAAACCAACGGCATAATTTTGAAATATTAAAAACAAAATTGACACAAACTCTTGTTTGTACATGATTGGACTGTGAATAATTGCGGAAAATTCTACTTATATTCATAAATCAATATGATTCGGTCGAGTAATTATGGTTTATTATTAATTTTGAATTTTTTTGCGGGAGTAGAACAGAGACGACCTTCAAAAGCAACTAAGGTTGAGGTTAAGGGAAAGGCGGTGGGATTTAAAAATCTACAAAAAAACTAATTATCGAGTTGATTTATGGATTTATGTAACAAGTCGTTATTATACTATTATTATAGTGCAGTTACCTTAAGAATCACTTAAAAGTAGGAGAAATTAGAAATAAAAATACGTGGGTGTATCAAAAATTTCTTTTGGAAAGATTCCAAGTGAAGATGGATGACTTAAATATGATATCCAAAGCAGACCATTCTAATAGATAGCTTTGAGTTACTATCTGGAATCCCCTTAGATCTGACATAGACAACACTCAGATCTGATGATCAAAAGACCGTAAAAACTGAAAGCGAAAGCCTCTCTGTACATGGAGAGGAAGGAGATCAGGTCCACACTGCGAGCATAGCTATCTTCTGGATAGAATGAGGCTGATCCAAAACACTGTCTTCACCTACAAACCAATGGAAAAATGCTTCTATGGGCTATGAAAGACTTTGTTGGAACAAGATAAAAATATATCTTAACAGAAAGAGGCTTGAAACAACTGACTTATATTTGGAAAAGTCGCCCTTTTGTGGATTCCAGGACACACTGGAATAAATTACAGGCGAGAACAAATGAATATTAAAGCCAGAGTAAAACTCCACTAAGAGTTTTCAAAGATGTTTCAACGGGACATCGCCACCTGAATGGTAAAATCTTGAATTAGTGGAAAATAAAGATTCTTCATTTATATATAGTGCATGGCACTACAGAAGATACAGTCACAATAGCTGGGAGATTGTTGTATTTAAAAGGAAGACTTGCATAAAAAAGTAATAGAACTAAGGGAATTGGGCATAACTTAAGTTTTGGGTTTAAGTAAATGTTAACTCCAAATTTACATACCTATATAGACATCCAGCATAGATTTGGGTCTGTCATTGGCTGTTAACTTAGTAGTCATTGTATTGAAAAGTTGAATGTCAAAAGTAGATTGACACGAGAAATGTGATTAAGTGTGACAAGTCTCTTTAGACAACTAATAGATGCTTGAATCTGAATGGTACTGTGTTGGGATAATCTATGGTAGCTACTACTTTTAATTATTGAACTCAATGGGAAAATGTGATTTATCAAAGTCTAGACAACCATCATAGGTTTGAATCTGTGAAAAAGATAGCATTGCACTGGAAACTCACAATCAAGAGAACAAATATCTCGAGTGCTTAAAATGTAAGCCATAAAACAATATTTTTCTTGTCTCTTCACTTTCAACGTTAAAGGCGTATATGACCGGATAGTTTAAAAGTGAAGAAATCTTGAGAAAAATTGGCATGGTGATTTTATATCACAAAGAGATTGTGTGCCCTGGGGGTTTATTCTCAAACAGTGACATTTTTTGTCGCATGCGAGATTACACTTTTGTCAATCAAGGATGTATACAAAAAAGTAAAATCTCGCATGCGACAAAAAATGTCACTGTTTGAGAATAGACCCCCTGTCTGTCATTACACGAGGGTTGAATAGAGACAACATTGCTATTTTTTCATTCCGATCTCTTATCTGTTATCCATTAAAATTATATTTTTCCAATGAAAAAATGCTGCAATCTTTGAAGTAATTTCACTATGGTATGATATAACCTTCTATTAGTTCGTGTTTCTTCCTTAAACAAAGGCGCAGCAGCGTAGTTATGGGTTTCACCTTCAACTTTATAGGGAATAAATATGTTTCTAGCAGTAACATCAGAAATATTTTGTGAATTTGTTGAATAAAAAAACAGATGAATAAAATGCCTTATTTATTAACTAAAACATAAATATTTTAAGGATATAAGTGCAATATAGCTAAAAAGGTAAGTGTAAGTATCACATCGCTATGGAACAACAATACAACATCCAATTATTAAATCAAATTTTCAATTATTTTGATGCATTAATTGGAAAACATCTTCATCGACGAAATTTAGATCAGTAGTAACCAAGACCGGGATGGTTTTTATAAATATTACTATTTTCGTGGTATCCAGACAATCCGTGTTCGCCAAATCCTCTATTTGATCCATAGGCTTCCTGGTTTTCGGCAAATTTATTCTCTCCGAATTTCCCATGATTGCCTTGAGCTTTATCTTGGAAATATTCATTGCCCACATGTCCTTGCTTAGTTGCTTCACCTAAAATACAAAAACAAAATCAATTCACACCTTTACAAAAATTGTGACAGTAAATTTCAACACTTTATTTTTTATTTCTTCAATTACTCCTTTGTTCATTCGTTATGAAACATCCTGTATATAAATAAAAGAAAAGTTTTAAGACCCGCGTTCACCTCTACCCCTATCTCCATATGCCAAACTAAAATTGTGATAAATAACAAACAAAATTATTCTACTCTTAAAAAATACCAATTTGCTCAAATCTGTTTAGTTGAATGATGTCGCACCAAGGACATAATATAAAAGTATACAAAATATTATATTGTGCCATGATTAACGCTTCATGGAATATAGAAGAAATTGAAATTTTTGGAAAGAAGGATTCACGCCGTTCAGAGAAAGAAAGAGATGGTTCAAATATCTGCACCATCTTCTAGACTATTCATGTAGAAATCTACAAGGTCCAATATACAAGTCCCTTGGGATTGTCTCGTGAGTATTACAATTATTGTTCCAATTTTTCACCGAATCCTCGATATCGGCGAGTTGTGTATTCAGTCGATCCAATATCTCTGCTCTCCTCTCCAATACTTTAAAAACTGTACAGCGTATGACTTGATTTGACAGTTTTTCTGTGAATTCTCCGTGATGGTAAAAATTAAGTTGACAATTTACAACTGGAACCTGATTAATTAGTATACTACCTTTTTGTAATAGACCGAAACGTAATTGAATATTTTCTAGTCAGAGAAATATCATTATAAAATTACTACCGGCAAGCAAATACATAAATACCTGTTTTGTATCTTCCATCGCTGTATCCACCCTTGTAAGCTTGTCCGCCACCTTCACCGAATTTTCCAAATCTTCCGTTGAAAGCGAAGTTTCCACCTTCATCTTGGTCGTGGTCGAAGAATTCTTCAGTTTTTCCTGTTTCGTCTAAGTGATGCGATTTCTTGAAACCTTTGATATTGTGACCTTTGTTGTGGTTAGCATTTAAAATTTTTTCGTCTCCATGTTTACCTGCAATAATACATAAATAAAAGGAAGTTTAATGTCAAGATGAACGGCAATGTTATTCTAGGACGCAAACATGCAAGGAAACATCCGAATGGAAAAAAAATTCCAAAAACCGTTAATTTTATACCAAAAATGAAATGTTATCCCAGTATTGAACCCCTTTAGAATGATAGTTATACCCTCTAAATATTCAGAGGGAAAGTCAAGGGTGGTAATTTATAATTTGAAAGATATTTTTATTATTTATTTCAGATTGTTCTTGTTTTCAAATATATTCCAAAATATGAATATCTCGCATACACAAAATAATTTTGAAAAAAAACATAACAGTACCTTCAGTATCATAATATTCTCCTCCATTATAATTTTTTCCTTCGTGATGTCCTCTCTTCAATCCATCAGCATCAACAAAATGTACTGAATCGCCCTTAATGTCCTTAAAAGCAACAGCTCCCGTCGCATAACCAGCATCACCGTGATTGAGTTGCCCTCCATTATGTCCTTTTACGTAATTGAACTGGTCACCTACGACATTTTGCTTTCCATCGCTGTAAACTCCTTTGTCTATTTGGGAAATACCATAAGGAGCATGTCCTGATATTAAACCTGGTCCGTATGGGACGTGAGAGTATCCAACACCAGGTCCGTAGCTATAATAACATTTATCCGTGTAAATATAACATAATAAATAGTGAAAAATTTTTTGTAGCAAAGAAGATGTCAAGTAGGTGTTAATCTGTGGCTAATTCTAAGACGTCAAGAACCGAATAGCTGACACATTGGTCAATTAAATTTTTGCTTATTGCTGCGGATGAAAAATTTTTATTGATGGAATTAGCTATGATTCCTGAAGTAGTCAGAATTTCTTAAAAAATATACTTGCCCTATCTTTAGAAGGTGCTCTATAAGTTACTTTTGTTTGGCTCAGAGAGGCTGGTGTTTACCAAAAATTACTTAGTTTACTTAGTTGAAAAAATATTATATTATTATAATTTACCCGTATCCTAAACCTCTTTCTAGTCCCAAAGGTGCACCGATCAATCCTTTATTACCATAATGTACTCCATATCCCAGTTTACCACCTAATCCTGAATATCCTAATCCACCAGCCGGTCCATATTCTAGTCCTACAGGTCCTGGAATTGCTCCTCCGTATCCTATCGCTTTCGGGACAACCACTTCAGATTCGTATGGGTATTTTTTATAGCCGAGTCCATAGGGGTATCCTACATCATGATCGTATTCATGGGTGCTGTATCTACCGTACGGAGCAAGTTCCGTTTCGTAAAATTTGGCTTCTATTTTGAAAATGCACAGTAATAACACTACAAACACAGTTTTGGACATTTTGGATGAATGATAATTTTAATTTTAGGATTCGACAATTTATAGTAACTTAATAGACGCGGTCCAGTAAGTTTATGTATTAAAAAAAGGATATTTTTAAATTGATGTAAAATTAATGTAATTGTGAAGTGGTATATTCGTATGACCTCTAAGAATATAAGGAATATTAAAAAAGGTACATGACTATACTGTTTTGATATTTCGTAATAATTTTGTTTAAGGAAAAAATCCGAAGTAATTTTACGCTTTATTAACATATTGTTTAAACAAATATATTTATCGTACCTATAGGTAATGTAGTAGAACTAAAAAGATTTGGTGCAAAAAATTTTGAACTTGAACTAATTAATGTGGTTTACTTATTACCAACGGTATACAGGGGAGAGTAAAGAGTGATCGAAAGCTATATACTGTCACTGAATTATGCTCTCAGAGCTTCTGGACGGATGATATCCACCTTATACTGATGAGATGCAAATACTCCGAAACCGGTCTATAAGTGATATTGTATAATTTGGCAAGTTTATCTGAAACCGTGTAAGGAATGCAGTCGAAAACATTCGACATTGCCACATTTAACTATGAAAAAACTGAAGTGCTTACTATGTAGTGATAATAATTAGAAAAGGGTCTTTTTATTATCAACAATATTAAAAATATGATTAAACGTTAATTTTATAATGTACTTGTTTCCTTGGATTTATTCTATTAACATTATTTTTTCAATTTATGAATATTTAAAGATGAACACTTCCAAATATGTTATGGGCTTTTTGAAGCTTTGGCAGCGTTTCGTACAACGTACAACCATAACGACCACAACCTCGAATTACATAATTGGTGATTTGTATCGACCAGCTGACTTCTTATTGGCAAGCGCGTGCGTGAGATCTTCCCTCTCACTTCGTCAGTTTACTGATATTGATTTATCCAGTGGCGTTATACCTTTGTATTTTCAGTTTTACTTGGTAAAATAGGTACCGTACGCCATTTGTACGTTTGAAAGATAGGCGCCATGTTTTTCCTCGCCTCTTACCGATCCCGTATAGCTTCAGATAAACTTGCCAAACTATACTTTCGAATTGCAAACTAAAATGGCTGGTTCTATCGTGCAGATAGACCATGTTTAAAATTTGAAGTGTGATTCAATGTCCTTCGTGGCATATAGCCAGGAAAGTAGTTGTTGCTTCTTAGTGAGCGGTCTTTCTTCTTTGATTTTCAAAAAATCTGTAAGGCGTTGGGATAGTATTATACTATCACCTTTGACACGCATCACTATAATGATCGTTTATTTGCAGGAAACTGTGAATAAAGTAAATAACACATATCAGCATTGTCAGAAATATAGATTGTAAATATCTTCTGTAAGTTCCTTGTGGCATTACTTATTCTTTTCTCTCTTATTCTTTTGGGAATCAAACCACAATAATGTTTTTTATTTTTTATTTCGACGTTTCGGTAGCGTTCCAGCTACCGTTGTCAAGATTAACTAGTAATAACCTCTGGTAAAATGTGAAATAAAATATTTTATTTTATGACATTCTAACGATATGATATTCTACTAGAAATGGAATCCAGTGAAGTGCACGTTCCAGGAACGGTTTTTATTGGGATAGCGCTTTTTTTTTAGCTTATTATGGAAATGTTGTTAATAAAACGCGTTTGTACTTTTTTGTGTATGATCATTTTTGTTTTCAAAACATGTATAACTCAGTTTGGTGATTTTGTGTATTGAAGTGTGTATCGATTAACAACTATTCCAATGATAAATCATAAGAAAACCTGGATAAAAACTTATGATGATTATTGATTATTGGAAATTTCTCTTTCTAACATTGGTAACCAAATTTGACTAAATTCGGCCGAAATACTAGCTACACATTTATCTGCATTTAGTTGTATTAAAGCATTTTCTGTGATTTTTCGTCTTTTATTATTGGGCTCTTTCAATATTATTTTTGTCGAATCCCATTGAATTTTATGCCCCTCTTCCCAAGCATGTAAAAATTCATTAAAAAAAAACAAGTAACTACGATAACCCGTTTTTATACATAAACTCTTTTATATTACATAATTTAAGATATTATGTATCTATCTGTACATTGAACATCTTCTTTATACAGGGTGTTTCACTGGGAAAGGGCCTAACGTTAACTGTAGATGAGTATCACATTGGTGCTTCCAAATACCTACATTCAATGTGTCTTATGCACTTCATAACCGAGGTACAGGGTGATTTTTTAAGTTTATCCTATTTCTTTCGAAACTCATAACTTCCGAGTTATCCTGTATATTATTTTAAAATTTGGTACACGTAATAACCACTCCTTCAAAAGCATCTCCAAAAAATTTACCGTCAAAGTAATAATTTATGCACGTTTTGGGGGTTAACAATGGTATCAGAGAGGTTTATTTTTATTTTTTAGCTTGAAATGAAATCTACTCAATGCATCTAGAGAAGCTTCCTAGAAATTCAATAGTTTGTATGTTTACGAGTACAGACCACTAAAAAATGTGATAACAGGGTCGTACTTGGAAATACTCGAACACCCTGTATAAGGATATGTATCTGAAAACTATGCACTTCTACATTTAGAATAACAAAAGTAAAATACGAGAAATAAGTTCATACTTCAAAAAACGGAGAGATTTTTATTAATTTTATTAATTGACCTGGAGAGAAAACAAGAAATTCTAACATTGTCCAAACGAAGCAAGTCTAACCTACAAAAATCGCAGTATACATTCATTTCTCGTATTTTACTCTTGTCATTCTAAATGTATAACTGCATAGTTTCCAGATACAGGGTGTTCGAAATATTCGAAACATATTGAATGAGTATTTCCAAGTACGGCCCTGTAATCACATTTTTTAGTGGTCTGTACTCGTAAACATACAAACTCAATAGAATTTCTAGGATGCTTCTCTAGAATGCATTGAATAGATTTAATTTCAAGCTAAAAAATAAAATAAAAACTTTTTTGTGTTTCACCTATATAAACTTGACATGACATGCCATGACATTTGATTTGATATAGCTACACAAGATTTTTGTGAAAAAGTTGTTTCAGTTTAAGTACCTATTTGTAAAATAAGACACAATATTTTTGTATAACTCTAAAGGAGTCACTTTTATGAAAAAAGACGTCAAAAATCAAAAAAGGGGGATGTCTTTTTGCTTATATGTAGATAGACGCTATAGCTTTTACCCCTTTCCCCCTATGGTCGCCCCTCTCAATTTTTTATATGGAACACCCTATTGCATTGTTGGATTCGCCTATACAAGAGGATTACTGAAATATACTATCATGAAATGTCAGTTGGGAGTTACGGATAGTTTGAAAGTAAACTAGGCGCTTACTGAGGCACTAACTACATTTTCCATTGAAATGCTCCCTATATAATAATTGGGTCTTATTTAGCAAATGCTGTGGAGAAATTCACATTACCACTTTTAAATGATACCTTTTTGTTCGATTTTATCTAATTTTATATTTATCTTGCTTTAAGAAAATAATCATTCAACTTATTTTGAGGGTTTTTATAATTTCAATAAACCCTTTTTTGTCTGATATAAAGACAATCTTCTTTGTTGCAATTACCATATGTGTTCACACTTTCCAAATATCATCATTCTTAGACTCAGCAAGAAAAAAGTGTACAAAATTTCGGCAATGTACTTTTTTTGTTTAAAAAGCGAATACAATACATGAAAGTATATCCCCATAACCTAATTTCCCTTAAACCATGTATCCTGGCCGTTGAAGTACGACCTTCATTGACATTAAAAACAACAATAGAATCGAACAAATAACCGTAAAAGTAGACGTTAAGGTCCAAAGAAAACCGTAAAAAAACTTTATTATATATGCTTGGTACGAGCAGTTTTCAAATCATTCTAGTCTTTGGTTCCATCAGAAGAAGATGATAAGAATCAGTGCTTTACTAGTTTTTTCTATACTACTAGAAAATGTGTTGTGTGGGTACTACTCTATGGGAGCGGGAATGGGTGGCGGTGGTGCAAATTTAATAGGAGCCGGTGGTAAAATGATGGGCGGCGGGATGATGGGTGGTGGAATGATGGGTGGAGAGATGATGGGAGCAGGTATGATGGGAGGAGGAGGAGCAGGAATGATGGGAGCTGGTGGAGCTGGAATGATGGGAGCTGGTGGAGCTGGAATGATGGGAGCTGGTGGGGCTGGAATGATGGGTGCTGGTGGAGCAGGTATGATGGGAGCTGGAGGAGCTGGAATGATGGGAGCAGGTATGATGGGTGCTGGAGGAGCTGGTATGATGGGTGCAGGTGCAGGTATGATGGGAGGTGGAGGTATGATGACTAAAGGGGCGATGATGGGCGGAGGTCAAATGATGGGAGCAGGAATGGGAGGCGGTAAGTATGAAAGTTCTAATTATATTTGAATTTTTGAGAAAATGATATAAAAAAAAATTTTTTCATCAAACCGAATTTCTAAAGAAGATTATTTTTCGTGGCTTGAGCTTTATGTTACCAGATAGCTCTTTAACCGAGGCATTTCGTCTATAGTTCAAGGAATCGTACATTTGCAGTTTCTTCCTCTATTTGATAGAATCTGCACATGGCTTGGTCTATTAATTCCGTCAGCTTCAAGTATCGGTGGAGTATCGCTTCTTCCAGAAAAATGGGGAAATATCTCTATACATAATGAGACCCTCTATCACTGAAGAGACTTCTCCCAGGTATAACAGAGAGAATTCCCCTCCTTGAAGTTCCAATAGAATCTGCACGTCAAAGAAATGATACACTGGTGCCTTTATGTTCGAAGTATGCTGACGTTGATGCTGTCTTTTTAAAGTTTTCAGTATTCCATCATTATCGAAATAATATTTGAATTGTAAGCAAATTGCCATACAAACAGGGAACATTTTGATTAACACACCATCAAACAATATTTTTCTCGATATTAATGTTAAAGTTAATGTATGGGAATTGCAGGTGCCGGTATGATGGGAGCTGGTGGAGCAGGAATGATGGGAGGAGGCGAGATGATGGGAGCTGGAATGATGGGAGGTGCTGGTATGATGGGAGGCGCAGGAATGATGGGAGGTGGTGGTATGATGGGCGGAGGAGGAATGATGGGTGGTGGTGGAATGGGCATGCATGGATACGGAGGTGGAAGTGTCAATGAGGGACAATACAGCAAAGGAAATAAAAATTTGAACGATTTGAGGTAAACATGAAAAAAATTCTAGAGCAAATATATAATTTGTATAATTTGAAGATATGAAAACGCTCATGGTAACCAAGGTGGAGAATACGGCAATGGACAATCAGGATATAATCAAGGGGAAATGGCTGCTAAGAATATAAAGGGAAATACTGGTTACTATAATGGCGCCCAAGGTGATAAAAATGTCTACGAAGACGGTAAAATGTATCATGGAGCCAAAAAATTCGACCAAGAAGGTAAAAAGACTACCATTTAACGAACATTTATAACTAATATTTTTATTATTATATTTTGTAGGTAAAAATGAAGGAGCAGAAAGTATGATGAAAGGTCATAAGAAAGGTCATAAAATTAAAGGATTCAAAAACTCTCATCAAAAGCAAGAATCCGGAAAGACTGAAGAATTTTACGATGAAAACCACGACGAAGCCGGCAATTACTTATTCAACAACCAAGCTGGAAGCTTCGGAGAAAACGCTGGATCCGCTTTCAAAGGAGGAAAGGATATCGGTAAATTTTCTGCTGGAGAATCTGGAAATGCTGGACACTTCAATCAACAATTTCTTGCTGACAAGGAAAACGCCAACCAAGGAAGGTAAGTATTTTTTTATGATGTAAACTACAAGATAAATTTTGAATTTTTGTTTCCTGACTGAAAGAAAGAGGTCATAGAGTATATAATTATAGACAAAGATATTGAGACTAATGATAAATAAAAAAAGGTGAGAGGAAAAGACGTCAGAAATTTCAGTTGAAAGACATACGTTTCATTCTATGGTGATCTACAAAGAAGAGGTTTTAATTTATAATCACATCTAATATACACTTTATTAAAGTCGCGAGTTAAGAGATATTGGATGTGTTAACTTTTGAGAGGTTACTCGAAATAGATCCTGGAAGTATTCGTTTCAAAGAAGTAGTTACTTTTTAAAAGCTGGATGAAACGGTAGGCTTCAAATCAGCCAAAATTGGATTGGGGCTTAAAACGCAGCTAAATATAAAATTCCTTGAGGTGACGCTTTCAAAAATTGATCCTTTTAAAGGGTAAGCGCGCTTAAGAGATTACCTCGGTTCTGATAACATTTTAAGAGGTAACCGATTTTCAGGACGATGAATAGATATTTTACTCTGTATGCAAAGATCGAAGCTAAATAATATTTTTTTAGGTATGGAGAGAAAAAATACGGCAATAGCGGATCCATGTACGGCATTAATAACGGAGCAGGTGTTAATAGTATGGCGGGACATCATCAGTCCAGTAATTACTTCAAGCATCATCCTTTTTATAAGTATTATTATTAATACTGAGACTATAAGTAAAAAAAGTGTTGGACTTAAAAACTAGACAAATGTGAGTACGAATAAAATGTATTTAATGTAAACGTTAAAAAACATATTCTTGCACTTTAAATTAACCAAACTAGAGTTTAAGCTATATTAAAAAGACGGTTTGATTCTATAGGAGCTCTAAGCATTTTGTAGACACAATCTAAGCCACACAACATTTTAAAATTATTTAATAGTATTAACTACCTCGTTAAACGTATTGTGTATCTACAGAGCTGTGCAGAATTACTTTAAGTTAGTTTTAAGAACATTTTCTATTGCCAATTCATTTTTGACAACGATTGTTTCTTCGATATATACAAATACAAGCATTTCATTCTTATATTGGGATAATAGTCTTTCTATCTAAAATCTAGTCGCGGGTAAAACGAACAAGATAGTGAAATAATTTAGGTGGAGAGAAAATTTTTACGTAGTCACGGGTAAAACGAGCAAGATGGTCCGAAATGGAGTGGTTTCTTCCGATTTTATGTTCGATTTTTAAAATCCACTGCAGCAGAGCTATTGAGCTTAATAAAATATCTTCAAACTTTTGGCATTTAAATAGCCAAATCACACTTTTTTTAAGCATATAACTGCTTTATTTATACACAAATTACATATCTGTACCCCAGAGTACTTTTTAACGAAAATGATATTATACATTCTTTCCTCCTAAAATGTTGAGCTCTTTTTAGTGCCAGAGAGTATTTCACTATATAGCACTGTATGAATAGCATCAGTGCCAAAAAGATTTCCGAAGCAGAGTATTTAAGTTACTTTATACTGTTTGGCTCTATGATGGGAGCTGTCATGTGTTAGTAAGTGGGACCGAGTGGAGATGAATACAATACTATGATCATTTTTTGTGTCGGTACCTACCTACTTGTATTAAGCCCATTCAAATGTTTGACATCCTAGACTTACCTTTTACTAATGGAATGAACAGTCATGGAAAGAAAAAGCTTATTTTGTGGTCCAATATAATTGCGGCCGACACAATAAAAATCAGGTAACGATCGCCAAGTATCTGACCTTGCAGACAAATAATGTTTTTGATGAAATAATTCACAAATTTCCCATGAAGGAGCACACATTTCTCAGTTGAAATCGAGAGTTCGTAGCTATTGAGGAGCATAAGCAAGTGTGCAAAGCATTGATGGATATTGCTGGCATCATCACTAGCTATAGTGACAATGATCAAAAAATGGTCATAACCATGATTTGGTTTTTTTCTTGTCAATTGCAGAAGGTAGTTGTTATTAAATTTTTCTTCAACATTTTTGTTTTCTGTTAACTTTAAAGTTAAACTTTGTAATTCTCTGGAAATGGAACAATATTATACATAACATATTGCACATTTATTTCCCAAAAATTCGTTACTTACTGTGTGAGAATGAAGATATTTAGTCATAATACTGATATATTCAAATTTTCAGAACCATACAATTTTCAGTCCATTTTTTGTATTAAGTCAAAGTAAGATTGAACACAAAGTAGATTAAGTCCATCGGGGCAACCAAATGCTCCGTGGTACATATGGTTTTTCAATCTGAACTTTTTGGTTGGGGCTAAGGCCATTCTTTGTCCAAAACAAACCTTTCGTCATTCATAACAACTCGAGTGAAAAACTGTTTGGTAAATCGGTACCTATTTGTGCGAAAACATTTTTGGAGGATAGAATTAGATTTCAGATTGTTAATTTTACCTTATTTGTTGGAGTTTAATGTTTCTCAGCGCCATCTATTGCAGCTTCAACTGACGAAACTAAATATTGTGTATTCTGCATAAAGATAAAAGTTTAAACTAGAAAAGACAAATTTTTAAAGAAATTCAGGTTAAAAATTTCAATTAAGTATATCAGAATTAGATGATAAAAGCGTCACTGAACACTCCATTGTCGTCTCTTCTATCCTAAGGTTCTTTTCCTACGATTAATTATTGCTATACAGAGTGTACTATCTATACAATACCACATTTCGACTGCTTATAGGAAGACGTTGCCTTCTCCTTTTTGATCAAAATATTTGTTTTATTTGAGTAACTAAAAAGTTGTTGCAATAAGTGGAACTATAGGTATAATATATTTTTAAATCAGGAAATTAGTATCAGAGGTTCTCTTAGACTTTCCCACATTTCCTTTATAAAGACGTTTCAAACAACTTTTGAAGCATGAAACTTTTAAGAAAGCTTCTTGTTCAAGGTGTGAATTGATTACAGATCTAGACATCGCCATATATTTTAAGCATTTCCTGTTATTTCGTATTAACTTATGACTTTTATAAATAATTTTGGGGCTGATGTTATCTCTTTGTTTCATGTCTTTTTTTCATTCAAATTGTTATATTTTCCTCGTATTTGTTCTTAAAAATGTATATAATGAGAAACATTCGCAAAAATGTAAATATGTATTGTATAAGATTGAATTATTTAATAGCGAAGTTTCGTAAACAAATTTGGATGTTTTTCGGAGGTTATTGGTCAAAATCGCTATTAGTTATTTCAATGTTACTAATATTATTGTATGCATTTAGTTATTAAAATCTAATTTAAGATTACTGATGGTTAAACTGATGACGACTGCTATGGACTTGATGTATGCTCATCATATAAAAATTTAAAATAAAAAGATGCATGTGAAATATTGTATTTTATTATTTCCATATGTGAAACATCGTTTAAATTAATTTTATGAATATGGTGATGAAGTTCTATCAGAAACCTTTGTTTATCAGTGATAAATGTAGATTCAATTAGTCTTTTCCTGGTGGTCTAAAGAAATTATTGTACCAGAAAACATCGATCATGAGGGCATGTATTCGATTGGATTGTGCTCAACAGCTCAGGCACTAAAATTGAATCTTTATACCATTACCCATGACATCTACTTCCATTCCAGAACCTTCGTGTCTTCTTAAGCCACTAGTTTGACAGGAGGGATTTTCAGTAGTTGTATTGTTTCCTCTTCAAAGTGCTTTCGTCTGAGTCCTCGTAAGATCTCGCAGAAGCAGAGTATGTCGGTGTTTTATCATAACATAGGCTCACTAGCTTTGCCCATTTTGTGCAATGTTTTCTCAGGGAGCAGTTTCCAGTCACCAGGTCGGTAACTGTCTTCAGTTTCAATATCCTGCTTGACAGTTCCTTGTCTACCTTGTTCAGTATGGAGTTGCCCTTGTGTCGTTCTCGATTTGAATTGGTGTTCCCTATCTAGCCATCTATCTATTTTCCCTATGCAATCTTTTGTGATTTCAAAAAACGGTTCGGCATCTATGAAGTATCTTTTAGAACCTTCTCTAGCTATCTGGTCTGCCATTTCATTACCTGTAATCCTCTCATGTGCCTGCACCCATATTAGAGACACTTTGTTGTCTCTTGCCAGCCTGTAAAGGGACTCTAGTCGACCTAGTTGTTGGATTACTGATAGTTTTAAGCAGGGCCTGGATGTAGGTGATTATAAATGTTCTCTGGGTGTCATACTATCCAAAATCATGTGAAATATGGGTTTCATCTAGTATTGTCCCAGTTGCATCATTGTGTCCTTCTCGAACATTGTTCGGAGACCATAAGTCTCCCGATTCCATCCTAAGAATTTCCATCATTGCCTCCGTCCTTGCAAAAAGTTCCAAAGGAGGAAGTTCAATAAAGGCTTCCATTGATGCCCTCCTCGTGCTGTTAATTACCCTGGGAATACCAATAAGCGCTTGTATGTGTATTACAGTAAGTATATACACTGCAGAGGAAACTTCTGTCCTCCAGACTATTGTTCCATAAGTTATCGTTGGCCTTATTACAGTTGTTAAAGCCACCAACCACCTCAGGTTTTGCATGATGCCGTATTAAAGATAGTCCAGCCTTAGCCCATTAGGTATACCATGAGGTTCTTATAAATAGAGCATTCTCAAAATAAAAATTCAATCGAATAGTCAAGATACAATGTATTCGGGATGCTGATTGATTCAGTATGTGCCCAGTAGGTTGTATAAAAAAATCTAGTTCCCACATTTTTTTTTATACTTTGAGAACATGCTTAGTACATTTTTCTTCCACTTATCAGCATGCACTGTACTCAATGTCTCACGGAATGGTTTTTTCCGTAAGATTGTAGCAGCAAAATTAGCGAGAGGTCGGTATTTTCAGCCAATAGTGTATGCGTCAGATGTGCACATAAGCTACAGTCACCTTATATAGACATAGTTTATCAGTTCTTCATCTAATATTTTTTTAATTGTGGTCTTTGAAACGTCCAATTTCACGATATGTGACAAGTCGATATTCTTAGATCAGCTCACGTATGTACAGGATCGACATTTTTCTGGATGACTACCGTTGTGGGTGGACTTATTCCTTAATCGTCGCTAAGATTAATCAATCAAAGTTTAAATTCTCCATACCAACGAGTATTTGTCGGCTGATGTGGTGCTTCATTGTCGAAAAGAAAAACCAACTCAGTTTCATAATGCCAGAATAAGAAAAAAAATTCAACTTCCTTCTTAGTAAACTACGTCTAATTGGTCATATAAGAGGATCATTTAAAGAAATCTTAAAAATACTATGTGATGAATGGAAATGGAAAAGTTAGGATGTTGAAGGAAACATGGGGTGACGGATGGGAAAAATGTTCATAATGTAAAAAAAACAAAGAAATTTAACCATTTACAGCTTTATGAAATAATAGTTTTTATGAGAAAAACATGAAAATATATCACTCGATTTCACAACACACATAGGAATGTATTTAAAACAGAAAAAAAATTTAACTAAAATCTATAACAACTAATGTCTTTTAAAATCGTTCTAATTTCCAACTAAACAACAAGAATATATCGTTATTTTATATTATTTATTTTTTAAAACTGTTTGAAGAAAACATTTTCAAGAAGTGTTTAGTTGGTTAATTGGACAAAAATAAGTCTTAAATAACTAACGTAAAAATTCACTAATACGACGTTGATTTGAAGAAATTCATTTACTCCAAGGTAAGAGGACAAATTTGGAAAATGGTTAGCCTAACTGCCGGTTTTACAATCCAAGCTTATGTGCAAGTTTAAATAAGTCACTCTTAACTCATTGTCATTACCACTGTGATATTGGTAGAACTTTTAAAATTAGAATCTAACTATTCAAATCATTTATTAGCAAACCAACAAACTAAAATTTCACATGTAGAACCTAAAACCTTTGATTTAAATATTTTAGAAGTTCTTGAGATAAATAAAACCAAATATTTTCCCTTATTAAACTTATTTACCTAGTTCAAGAATGTTTGTTGTGAATGAATTTTCACGTAAACTTGTTCAATACTTTTGTTAGTATCCGTAGAATTCCGTATTTAGGCCCTTTTTGCACTTTATTTCCATGTAAACATTTTCTAATACTCCTGTCAATATTAAATGTTTCATTATACCTTCACTCATTTGTTGTTAGTTAAGTTCATGTTAGCGAAACGCGTCACAAGTCATTAGTTCAAATACAATAAAGATTTAAACAAATTAAATTGCTTCATTTCATCGTCTGTATGGATAAATCTTGCATCATTATAAAATCCTTGTGAAATAGTCATATCTTTTTATAATTAAGGTATCCGACTTGCAGTGCCTTTATCTATAAGTACCCATAAAATCAGCCACTACCTGAAGAAAACTACCATTGGCTGAAAATCTTAATGCCAGGAGCACTTTATGTTCTACTATTTGAGCCTGATTTATGTAATTAAAAAATATTTTTAAATAAAGGCTTCAAGGAATAATCCACTTTATAACTTTCCGTTTAGTCGTATATGAGATATTATTTGATTTATAATCGATGTATTCTAACTAGCACTTTAAACCACCAAATACGGAGGCTAAAATACAAAGGTCAAACAGGTCAAGTTAAACTTCATAAACAAAATAACACCTTTAAGCTATATCTAAATTTAACATTAGCTTAAACTAAGATTGTACAACTGGGGCTAAATGGTTCTTTGGCATATTTATACCACCATATTCAACAGATTTCATCACAGGTAATTTTTTACTGTCAAATCATCGTCGAGAACGTTTTATTCATTTAAAGATACAACAAAAATTAAAAATGAGCAAATTTTTGTATACAAAGAGGGTCACTAAAACTAATCCTTCCCAATATGTGGTATTATTCATTAGATTAAGAAATCTTAATCCTCTCCCATTTGTTTCTGTGTGGAACAAAATTAGTAAGTTTTTTCGAAATAGGGTACAAGCATACATATTTACTATTGGTGGGAATTGACGCTTTATAAGGTCTCCTAACACCTTGCTTGTCTATTTTTTCAAAAAAATATAATCTTCACTTTTAAAACGAGTTTAAAAATCATAAAATTTGAAAGTTCGCCAAAACGCATTTTACGTCATAAAGATGGCTGCCCCATGGAGGGACGTCATTAAATTTGTTGACGTTCATAAATTCGAGCAGCATAAATGAGTCCAACTTTGGGCAAGTCAGTTTGTGCTTTTACAAAACTTTCGCTAGCCATATCTTTACTCACAAAATATGAAAGAATCGTCAGTAAACACTGAACTAGTGAATAAAATATTTTCTTCCAAATATCGAATATTATTTATGTCCACTTTACGTTGACCTTTAAAAATAAAAAAAGCACACATAAACACGTAATGGTCTCAAAAAACATATAAATGATATTTTTACGTTGATGAAGCAATTAATAGTTAATCAAAAAACAATATAAACCCTAATCCAATACCGGCCATATTGACAAAGTAATCACATGGTATGACATCACACGTATCATTGGTAGCGTTCGGAAATCCTCGGGTGGTGGTCGGAAATTGCAATAAAATTTGAATTTTATTTTAAAATTTGGAAGTAATTTCCAATGGAAATTGCTTTATTTCCTAATATTAGTTATTTTTGATATCAACTCTACTATTATAAATTAATATATCTAACCAAATTTGAAATATGCGTGTACTCTATTAATTAAGATCGAAAAAAAGATTTACCTTGTATAACTATGACGAAATAAAATTTTTCAATTAATAAATAAAAACATTTTTATTCCACGGTGCTTTCTAGTAACATGCCCACAATTAGGCAATCCAGATCCTAATAAGGCCGTTCAGGGGTCCATTCTCAAACAGTGACATTTTTTGTTGTATGCGAGATATTGTACTTTCGTCAATCAAGTATTATACGAAAAAAAATAGTAGTTTGTGTTTACTTTGTTAGTAGTACCATTGTTTGAAGAATAATTCCCTATTAAAAGTCGAGATTTTCTTATTCTGATGCATACCGCCAAAAGAGGAAGTATATTTTTTACAGTGACACACTTTGAATATTATAATATACAGATTCGGTAAATAAATATGTTCCGTATAGCAATTCTGTGAGTGGAAGAGAGGAAGCTATAGACTAACAGAGATACAATGTCTAGAGAAGTGAGCGTTTCGTGGAGAGGGAGTATGCTGTTCTCTCTTGGACATATAAAATTCAATGTATAGTGATCACTGTTGCTCCTGAATGAATTTCTGCATATGGAAAATAAATATTTGCCGAATTTGTATACATCATACATATGGGATACACAATAAACAAATCATAACACAAATTTAAAATAAAAGTTTCTATTAGGTAAGGGTCTTCACGACGAGCTCCAGTTAGACGTAGTCTAAGTCAGAGTAGCCTAAGTCAGAGTAAGAGTGCACTGAGAGTTTTGACAAGACTCTGTCGCCTGAATGAGCGCCTCAAAAAGCTCAAACTAGTGAAAGCAGAAGAAAGTGGTTGATGTGGAATGGAAGAAGAAACCTGCATTTACGCCACAGTTGTAGTATACCAGTATACCTAGGAGACTGTTGGAAAAAAGGACCCTTAGCTAAACTGAAGCATATGAATATCTTCCTTCAGGAAATAGGAACAAGGAAGTACTAATCTCTACAGTACTGAGTGGGAAAGGGAGAAAACAAAATATTTTTTTAGATATCAGTGAATGTCACCCCATAATATACATACACATACAAGATCGCCCGATTCAACGCCATTGATTTTTCATATTTATATACCTTTCTTTACTAAAGCTAGTTACTATATGTATTTTTGAACAGCCAGACCACCAAGACTTTTCTATATATCAGTGCATTTTTACAATAATCTACAAATATGTGTATTTATACGATAACTTGTACAATATACAACTTCGATGATTAAACAAACTAGATGAGTAATACAGAATCCTGACAACACTCTTTGTTTGAAGCTAACATCTTCACGGGATTTTTAATCAAAGGTAATATAACCAGATTCTAATAAATAGTACCTAGCTAATTTATGAAGGTAGTGTTATATTTGATAATATTTTTTCTTGAGCGAATAAGATTTCTAGATGTACCTACAAGGAAATATGTATTAATAAAACGACTACTTCCAAATCTACTAATTTTCTGTTTTTATCAAAATATGTTGCATCTAATTTTGTCGTTTAGTACTGACACTAAGTGCACAATTTGAAAACTTTCAAGATTGATATTATTCTTGTCGAAATATGGACAGTGACCGATAGAAAATAACCAATTAATATATTCTTAGCTTCAGAAAAAGTTCGAATGTCATTAGTTTTTGAATAAATAACCATTCTTTCGGTAAATAAATATATTGACGATGGTGATTAAATAACTGACTGTTTAGCACCAAGTTCATGCGAAAACAATTTCCAAGCAAGAGAGTGGTTGAAAATTATAGTCTCGAATTTCGCTGTCAAGCAGAGATAAAAACTCTATTTTGATCTCCATATTGATATTATAATAAATAGATCTTGATCAGATATCAATTTCTTTGTCGGTCGGTTGGCATCAATATAAGAGGCTTTGGTGAATTTACTGAAAACGCCAAAATTCTTGGCCAAAATTCTTGTTGATTAAACTTGACCAATGTATAAATGAAGCACTTCATTATGTGAAATATTAAAAAGAATTGTTTTTTATGAATTTATTTAAAAATTTATAAGTACGGAGGAACATAAATTAAGGCACCATAAAAAATTGGAGTCGTTGGTTGACATCTAAATTAGATTTGTATTTCAATGTTGGCTTCAAGCAATTTATGTAATTACTCTTCTAGTAGGTTCATTTTTCGGAGAAATACAATATTGAACAAAAATATTTTCATATATTAAATTAAACAAAATGTTTTCAATGAGAAATCAAATAATGTTTGAATGGATTGACAAGTTATCAACAAATTACAGATAACAAAATTATGATTCAAGGTTATGTAATGTCGTATATGTCAAATTTGAGAAATTGTTTGCATGGAGTAGTTTGAAAATTTGGGAAATTTTGAAATACTGTGGCAAGGGTACTATTAGATAAAATTTGATGAGGTAGCTAAATGGTCTACTTCACTGCGACCCTTTCAGATCTTTTGTGTTCCTCTGAATCTAGCACTCTTTTTATGTAGCCAATCAGCCTCGAGATTGAAGCTTTCATGTAGTTTCTTGTCAGTGGCTTCTCATTGCCTAGTAAAAAAACCACACACTCGCAAGTCAGTCCCACTAGCGTAGGGTTTGTTCCTCAGTTTCTTCCTCTAGGTGACAAAATCTGCAGATTACTTCTGTCTGTCTATCCCATTAGCTTCGCGTGCCTCTTAAGCTTACAATGTCATGTTAGCATACCTACTACAGCTTTTTCCTACCTTTGTTTATCAGGTATGCCATAAATTTTCGCCTGCTTTCGTCCTGGTGAGATTTTCCACCATTCTATAGATGTCTAAGCCACCCACTTTCTTGTGGTCATTGTAGAAGGGTTCCGGTTCAATGGATTGAGTCCATTTTATCAGTTTTTTCATTGCCTTTATAACTCTCGTGCCCAGGTACCTCGGCTATTGTAGCCTTGGAATGGTCAACGAGAGTGTTTAAGGCAGGTACGTGATTCCAAACGAGTTTAAAATTGACCTCTTTGGCAACGCTTCATAGTTTTCGAGAAAAACAAATTAATGCTATAAAGTTCTTTTATAGATGCCTCTTATTTTTAGTTCATTAGTTGTTTCAACAATTCATTTCTCTGCTTTTAATATTCAAAAATCACAGAAATGTTATTAGTTATTTAACCAACAAGTATATTGATGAGGGCCATTAACAATCGTGATAATTTAACGCACGAGCAGAGCGAGTGCGTAATGTTCGAGAGATTGTTACAAAGCTTCTCCGTCGACTGTATAAGTTCTATTCATTTTTCTCAATATTTAAATAATGAAAATATCTATTTGTCATTGTAAAAAATAAATAGTGACACTGAAATGTATGTTTGGTTGCCTACACCATAGGTATCTGTCAATATAAATATAATGTATAAGATGTGCGTTGGGTTGCCTACAGAGAAGTCGTTGATAATTATTGTAAATCATGCATTCATAGGGGTCATTAATGTATGATTTTGTCCAATTTTGAGAACGATAATAGCACATGTTAATACACGGTCGACGGAAAAATCTATTAAGCATGCCAAGGGAAAATAGTTAAATTATACTGTCAATACAAAGACAACAAAAATTCATAATTCAAATTACCTGCATTTGCCAATTTGTTGTCGAAATAGTATATTGTGTTGTACGGGATGAAACGATTTTAGACGAGGGTTAGATCTTGTTTCATCCCGTAATACGCACTTTATTTTTCATATAACCTCTATTGAAACCATAATGTAGCTCCTTCTGATTCTTTCCAATCAACAAGTTTGTCATAGAAAATTAAATAACTCTCAGTCCGTTTTTCAGGCGATAAATCAAGGTTTGCAGTTGGTGCTTTATTAATGGGATGTTACCGTGTATTTGAAAATATTTCATTATAATTTATTTTTTTATCTCCTCGTATTTTTGATTCATTTTAATCATGAAAATATAATATAGGCCCTATGAGCTAGTTGTTAGAAAGACATTTATATAGGTTTCAATGCAGATTATATGAAAATACATCTTAAATAAAAAAAATTAATTCATTTCTACAGGATATTGACTAAAAAATCAAATAAAAGATACACACTTTCCACATAATTTGTAGAAGTCAATGCTACTAAACAGATATGCCGTTTTCATTAATTTGTGCGTGTCTTTTATTGCTAAACTAATTTTTCAGTTACAGAAATTTGCATTACATTTTTGATTTCATTTCTATACATACAAGATATCCCAATAAATGAATCATTTCGATGACCAGCTTGTTTTATAAACGTGATACCATGCCAAATTGAGATAAATAAATACCCATTTAATAGATGTAAGACCAGATATCGATGGTAGAACAAGAGAATTGTTAGGAAATTGCGAGATCAAAATCAATACCGATACCCAGGCGTTTCTGAGATGCTATATGGAATCAAAAGGTGACAATAATACTGGTAACAGGGTGTCTAGAGACTTTGGACAAAAAAGTTTGAGGAGATATGAAACTCATGTAAAGTACTTCATGAGACGTGACAGAAAGTTGAATAATTCAACAAAATTTACCGTCGAGTGGACTACTACCAAAAAATTGATGCAGCTGTATTCATTATGCAACAAGTATAAATGAAAACGGCATAAACTTTTTCACTACTACTATCAGTTTCCAGAAGATTTACACACGTTTAAATATATTACATTGATTTACATACATTATACATAGAAAATGAAAAAACAAAAAATCTTTGGTATATATGGCTTTAGAGGAACGACTAGATTTAATAGGTAAAGTTGTGTTTTGGAAAAACTGCTGTGGCTCTCAGCTCGGCAGGGTCATGCTGATTGCGGTAGTGCCTCGTCCATACTAGACCTATCAACTAAAATATAAAACCTTGTTACATGTTTTAGAATGATTCAATTTCAAAAAAATGGTTTCAACTTGATTGTTTTACATTTATTTGTTCCCAAGCTATTGTCTACATAATTGGATCGAGCCATTGTAGTTTTATTACAGTCTAAACCATTGTTTATGGAAATCAAACTAATCAGTTAAAGCTGACATTCATTCGCCTTATTATGGACCCCAAGCTTCACAAAGTTAATTAGTGGATTTTATTAAATAAAATATATCATTAAACATACAAGCAATATTAAACTTTTTAAATATGCCAATTTAATTCTTGTATTAAAAGTTGCATATGCCACAGTGTAATTGTCACAGCAGCGAAAGTTATTATTCGCGATTCTAATATAGAATTCGCGCCTTTTTTCAAACACAGTTATGCAGATAAATATTAACCCACTTTCTGATTATATGTTTTATATATACATAGGTGTGTTCTTTTTGACTGAGATCTCAGTTAATCTCAGCTCACATCGGTAATGTGCGCGTTCTTTTTGATTTACTCACTTCGAAGTGAGCTGAGATTTTTCCTCCCCTTTCACCGATGCTGAATGTGATGTAAGGGGGTATCAGTTGGACTTGAGTCGGAAATAAAGTGGAGGGGATGAAGAAATAGTTGATTTTGTTTACATATAAACGCACATAACCTAATTTACTTTTGTTACAAATTATCAATTGACTGAATAAAAATATAAAAGAAGAGAAATTATGGATGTACAATAACATCATTAGATGCTAATACGAATTCACATGTATCTTATTCGCGCATGCGTCGGCAAATCGCGCGTTTCAATGTAGTAGCTCGTTCTTTTTGGTGCTTACTCACATCACTTTATCTCAGATCACTTAAACTGAAGTGAGCTGAGATCTCAGTCAAAAGAGCACAACTAATATGTCCCCCTGAGTTGGAATCATATGGGAAACTTTTTTATTATTTATTTTAGGAAGAAAAGTTATTCCTCATAAAAAGTTTTGCATCCTCTAAAACCTAGAATACAGTAATCAAATTTTTTAGTCCTACCTATACGAGATTTGTCAAACAATATTAGTTTCACTCAAGAGTAATGTACCTTTAAATTTGACAATATCGAAAAATGTTACTGAAAAAAGTTGATCAGAATTAAAAACTACGATTAAATATGTAATTACATTCATTTAAATTGAACCTCCGGATTATTTTATTTTTTACAAATGATTCTATTTTGAATGAAAATTTATCTCTTGTGATTACGAAACACATGATAATCTTTAAGGCTTTCCTTATTTTTTAATGATTTTGCATTTAAAACGCGGAATAAGTGCATATTCATTTATTTTGTAAATAATAAAATACATTCAAACACTAAGTTATAAAATAAAGATCATATTAATGTTAGAAACAATCAAAATTTAATTTTTACTCATACTAATACTTCGACATATCCAACTTTTTCTAGTAACATTTTTAGATATTATCAAATTTAAAGGTATTGAGTGAAACTCATATTTTTCGACAAACCTCGTATACGACTAGAAATATTTGATGACTGTATTATAAGTTTTAGATTATGCAGAACTTTTTATGAAGAATAACTTTTTTTTCCTAAAATTGATAATAAAAAAGTTTTACATATGATTCCAACTTAGGGGGACATATTGTATATTTAATAGCCAGTTACAAAAAGGCCACTTGAATTTGAAGTTTGAAGAACTGTCAAACTCTATAAGAATTATAAGTGTTTTGTTTGCTTCTGTTTACAGTTTAGACGAGTTTAACGTTTCAATCTGTTTCAATATTATAAAAAAATAAAAAAATGGAGTTAATATTTTTTAGTTGAATATTTTTTTTGTATCATACTGTACGACAGTTTCAACACCTCGTGAAAAGTTTGTAACTGTGCCTGCAGTTGAACGAAAATTATGGTTCAAGGGTGCTAGAAGAAAGTTACTATTGCTGTGAAGATTATTTTAATGTAAGTTTATAAATATATATATATATATGTGTATTTGCCTGTACGAACCCAGTCATTTTATTAATTTACGAAAAACATCTAACACTAACAAAAATAAAAACTAACTGTAAATACGTTAACGAAAACTAATATTGGTTGAATTAAAATTTATAAGATAATTTGATAGCGGTAAAAACAATATAAATCGGAATCAAATTTGAACTACTAAGGTTAAATAAGAATATGACATAATTGTGGTTCTATATCAACCCTTATGTAGCTAACTTCTCTTTTAGGGTATGTATGTCACAGCATAAATGGCGTTGAATATTCAAATCGATATAATAACCTTGGAGAGTAAAAGCATTAAAAATAATTGATTCCCCATTATGATTTTGTCCACCACTAACCATCAACAATAAGCAAACATCATATTGTTGTTAAGTTTAACATCTCATTTGTGCAGTTATTTTTCTAGTAGATTTGTTGTTCAATAATGTATATCAATTTTTTCCACATTTTTATAACAAAAAATATTCACCAAAGCGTCAGTTGTTAGAAAAAAAGCAAAATTTCACACATAAAATCCAAATTTAATGCATGCCTTACAAACTAAAAATATTAATATATTATATTAAACCCACCCATCTGAATAGCGGAGTTGCACTAGAGAAAAGCACTGGGATTGGCTCGAGGGTCTTTCTGATTACGATAACGTACAGTTAGTAGCACTCCCATAAACTGAAAAAACATGCAACCATTTCACCAGTTATGTAAGTTCTATTAGAATCCTGTTGACAGCAAAAAGACATTTTTAATACAATTTCTCTAATAGACTATATAGTAGTTTTAAGGGATATAGTAGTAAGTTTTTAAAATTTTAATTTCTTAAAAGTTTGGATGAAGTAGGACATCCACAAATAAATCATTATTTTTTTTTATCTTTGATATTGTTTAGATTGTTATTAATGTGTAGAAGAAAATAAAATACCTATTTAGGAAAAGATATCAGAACTCTTTTTTAAAATTTTTGTCAAAGGGTTGCTGTGCATTATCTAGAAAATTGTGATGATAATGATTTGTTTTTAGTGCATGATTGTTCTCTTTATCATAAGTCTTGGACACACTTCTGACAGTATCGTTACTACCTTTCAATTTCGAATCCTTCATTGTGCAGAACATCACTATCTGGCAGACTTTAACATACTATCAGCAAAAACTGGCATTGTAACTTGTAATGTATGGTTAACTAACATATGTCTTGTTACTGTGTAGGATAATATACATCATGGTTGTTGCCATTTATATTGCGGGAATAGAAAAGAACAAGGTTTGCTTGATGTATCCTATATCTTAGGAAATAATTTTCTTTATAAAGCTCGTCCCTGCATGAACTACATGATATATGTACAAATGTTTTTGTTGAGATAATTTACATGGAAACTTATATTTTGTCATAAGGCTGTTGTCAATTAGAAGACCTGATTAAGATCAGTGTTATCAATTCCCGAAATATAAATAGTGAACTATTAAAATATTAAAAAATTAAAATATCCACAAAACCAATGAGTACATTCAAGATAAATGAAATAAGAACTACAATAAGAATTATTTACAATTAATGATTAGATTTTTTTAGCATGAGTTAATTTGGAAGAAAAAATTTAAATTAATTTTACTTCTACATACAAAAAAATATACCTATTCATTGATAAAATTATAAATACAATACAACTCTACTCAGAAAATACCAAAATTATGATTTCTTACCTCTGTGAAGCTAAAGAATAAACCTATCCATCCGCACAGTTTAAAAGCATAGTTAATAGTATTTTGTAACTTCTCCATACAGTTGGGGCAGTGACAAGCTACAGTGGGATCTATGCATACACGATTCTAAAATAAATCAAACCAGTTCCAATGAAAAAATTGAAAACAATTCATAAATTTTGGTATTCAGTTGCAAGGTATTGAAATAGTGCCTATAGTGCCAAAATTAATAGTTAAACTGTACAATCCTAAAAAGGTATGGAATTCTATCACATCTGCTAAATCTAATTTTAGTTTTATTTGATATAAATTCATTTAGTTCATTCTATTCACAGGATTTATTTCCCATAATATTTAAAGTATGACTTGTTATGATTGATAGTATTTTTTATTTTATGAAGTAGCTATATAATTACAAAGTATGATATTGATATTTGGATAATTGTCAGTATAAAACTATAAATTAAGTAATCAACATTTTTTTTATTAGATCTTATATTTGAAACAAGGAATATTTTTACCTCAATAGTTGTAAAATCTGGTGGTACAACCTCCTTATCAACTTTTTGGTCGAATCCACAACAACTAAATACATTCTGTACATGTGATCTGGTTATATTCTTTTCTCTTTTCCATCCTTCTTCTGCCAATTGAGTTTGTTGTTCAAGATTTACACCAAGACATGCACAAGCAACAGAAAACTGTATGAGGAATAATAGGAACAGTATTACCATGTACTAAATGAATTAGTTAAGAAATATCAAACAATCATTATAAATGTCACACAGACAAAAAATATATAATAGATCTTATATTGTTATTGAAATAACGTTTCGTTAAAAGTATAATATATACCATCAAATAATTAACTTACAAACCGTTAATTTAAGAAAGACGTGGGCTGGTTAACGATAAAATTACACTTCCTGTTCTCGAAAAAGGATACGAAAAATAACATGACTTGATGATGTTTAACTGCTCCAACTAGCCCTAAGACTGATATTAACATCAGTATTATACCACATGCTAAAATACCACCAACAATTGGTAAATTTGTTATTAAAGTAGCTGCTCTTCCGTAAACAGCTACCCCTATTAGTACAAAGGCAACCACCTGGAAACAATTACAAACAATTTTGTCTAAAACCATAAATGACATTTATTATTACTTACAATGTATAAGACGTTGAGAGCAATAAGAGCATTTTTTGAACAAGTAAAGCCTCCACACATTTTAAATACATAAATTACAAAAGTAATGTTTAGTCTAGTTTGGTCAGAGTGTTTGGTAATAAAATTCTGACACAAGCTTTCAAAAACTGAAGGTTCACAGTTCACAGAACCACCACAGAACTAAGTCATAGATAGTAAGCTAGTAAAAGTTTATAGGATGACCTTGAATATGAAAATTAGGTTTCAAACCAATCCACATAAAGCGCTAGCTGTAACAGCAGGCCCACAGAACACATCCCCTGTGCTGGTACCTGGTACTCTACACACAATAGAATTCTACAATGATTCTACTATTATTTGTCGGTCTGGTTATGTCTCTGTAGTTTAGAGCGCTTTCAGACGAGACACTTTGTGGCCGGCTACTAGTGTCTGAAAAGAATCGCAACGATAAGGAATAATGTATTTTTAGCGCGCGATTCTTTTCAGACACTAGTAGCCGGCCACAAAGTGTCTCGTCTGGAAGGGCTCTTATCGTTTTCTATATGTGAAAACGTGCCGTTTTCTACGATAACGAGATATCTATAATGTTGTAGGATATATTCCATTTTATGACATTTGATACGAAAGACACAAACAACAAAAATTGCAAGACAAGTCACAGTCATAGAGTAGCTATGGTCGCAATCAAGATTCGAGTATGAACCGTTGAGAAGAGTAGACGAGGTGACGCATAGATACATCGCACCGGCGAGAAAGAAGTTGGTAGGCTGTTTTGGGCTCCGAACAGTTCAGATTAACCTACCCTACTTCAGACCACGACCACAGTTCAGACTAAAAATTTGATCGGGGCAAAAAACGAACGCAGCTATTCATTTTCTCTATGGTCAAAAAGCCCTGCTTGTAGCAAGGATGTTAACATCCTTGTGCTTGTAGCCAAGGTAGGCGCTAGTGGTAGCTTCAGGCCACAGAACGCTAAACGTTACAATATGCCAGTCAGTCTGTCATTTCATATGTCATTTGAATTTGTGGTTTTAAAGAAAACTAAGAAAACCACGAGGTATTTTTTAAAATTAAGTTTGGTGTGTATTTTTAACATGAGTAAAATTAGGAATGCTGATGTATTGTCTTTAGATACAACCAAACAAAAAGAAGTAGTAAAAGAAACGAAACAATTGAAGAAAAAAATTAAGGTATGTAATATATTTGTCGTCACGAACTTTTTAATTTAGTGTTTAAATTTTAACAGGATGGTACAATTTCTGTTAAACAAATTAAACAAGAGAGAAAAATAATTACTGAACAACGCAGGGGCCTTATATTTATATCACATTTGCCTCATGGTTTTTATGAAGAAGAATTGAAAAAATATTTTCGGCAATTTGGAAAAGTGACACACGTCCAAGTATGTAGGTCTGGACGAACTGGAAACAGTAAAGGATATGGATACGTTGAATTTGAAAACCCAGAGGTTGCAAAAATTGCAGCAGAGACTATGAATAATTATTTAATGTTCAAAAAAAGGATCATAGGTAAGTTTCATGAACATATGTAGTTTGTAGTTGATAGTATTAGTAATATGCATGCTTAGATTTTTACATCTCCTTATATTTTAGCGGAATATGTACCTTTCGAAAAGAGGCCAAAAGGTTTATTTACTGCTAAACATAATACACCCACAAGATTTTCCTCAAAGGTTAGAAGGGAAAAACAGTACAGAGCAAATTTGAATTTGGATACAGAGACTCATATTAAAAGGACTACTAAGAGGTTGTCAAAATTAAATAAGAAACTAGAATGGTTGGAAAAGATAGGAGTGAAACCAACATATACACCAATTGATGTAGCAGTTATCAAACAAGAAGGAACTTCTACTGAAACCATAGAAAACAAAAATCAAAATAAGAAAACCAGGAAAGCTTCCAAATCCCTACCAAATCTATCTTTTAGTAGTAAAAAATCAAAATCACCTATTTTGTTGTCCAATAAAGAAGAAATTGTGGATATCTCCTCACCTGTCGTCAAAAGTAAAAAATTGAAGAAAAATACAAAATCTAGAGGTATAACAAAGAAATCCAAAAAAGCTGAACCCTTAAATGCTGACACTGTAAGAAAAATAGCTAGAGAATTGATTAGAAAACGAGGTAATTCGTTGTTAACTCGTCCTATTGAAATGACACATAAGCCAACTAAAAAGAAATCAACTAAGAAATAAAACAAGTAATTGGAAACATACTTGAAATATATCTTATTAAAGTAATAAACTTGTTATTATTATTTTTATCTTTATTTTGACATTTTGTAAACAAAATGTTGATGTTTTACTATCTTCTGTATGTTTCTTGTGGTGTGTTCATAATTCTTTTTGTTATTAGTTAATAAATTTACAAAGGAGAACTTAAAGAAAGAGAGTTTTTTAAGATAGGTATTTGCAACCATGCTTGGGAAGAGGTGCATCAAATTCATTGGGATTCGGTGCACATAATATTGAAAAAGCCCAATAGTAAAAGACGAAAAATCAAAGGAAGTGCTTTAATACAACTAAATGTGGATAAATGTACAGCTAGTATTTCAGCTGAATGTAGTTAAATTTGGTTACCAATAATAAAAAGAGAAATTTCCTATAATCAATTCACTTCGTTTTTCACACCCTTGTGTTATAATTTCGGAATATCAACAGATCAACAAACTGATAAGTTTCATCATTACCAAAAATTTCGCAGTTTGACTGAGGAAGTTTTTATTTCATAACTCATTTCAAACGATATTCTTAATACTCTTGAATAAAAAAATTCTGATTTTCATCTAGCCGAAAGCCTAAATAGTTTTGCTGCGAGGAAAAGTACTTACTGAAGGCAATGAAAAATCGTGTAATTTTTTTTTTTCACATACACTGCGTCAACCACTTGGGTCATTGGCAGTTTAAATACATATAGGATTCACATAAAAAATATAGAGTCTAGAGCTTATAAATGTTAATCAACTTCAGAAATTTTAGGGTTTCATCTAATTTGTCCGTAAGAGCTGTCTTTATATTATCCGAAACACCACACAAATTACGCATATAATTAAGATGAGGGCACTCTGAAATAATATGCTTCACAGATTTAACGCACTGGCACCGATCACACAGAGGAATGTCTTCTTTGGAGATCAGGTATTGGTGGGTTATTCTGGTGTGTCCAATTCTGAGCCTAATAGTCTTCACCTGATCGGATCTATTGTTTGGTAAGGAAGGAGCTTTAGATACATCGGGTATTATTTGAGAAAGTTTATTGCAGGGGTTCAAATTCCATCTTAGCTGCCATTCGTTGATTATGTATTTTTTTATAGATTCTTTATGGTCTTGGCTGGGAACTATATTTATCAATGATACCGCAGGTTTGTTAGAAAAGTTTTAGGCAGATTGGTCAGCTTCCTCGTTTCCTTTAATACCTGTGTGAGATGGCACCCAGAGAAATTTTGTAGTTTGGCCTTTGGATTGGAGTTGGGAAAGTGTTGTTTTGATTTTCTGCATCACTACGTTTTTTGTATAAATGGATTGGAGACTTTCTATAACACTGAGTGAGTCAGTGATTATCAACCTATCCTTACTCATGGTTAGGGATATCTCTAGTGAGTGGAGAACAGCTAGACTTTCTCCTGTAAAAGAACTACAGGTTGCTGGTAGACGAAGTCCGTGCTTTTCCTTGTTAAAGATAACTGCCGCTCCTACTCCTGTTGATGTTTTGGAAGCATCTGTATATATTATCTGGTAGTTTTTGTATGTGTTTATTATCTCCAGAAAGCGGGTTTGGATTAAAGTGGAGTTACTGGAGTGTTTGGGTAGTGTATTTAGGGAAGTATTGTAGGTGGGAGTTTTTATTAGCCGAGGTGGTTCTTTGAATAAAAATGGTATAGTTAACGTGAAATTTTTAAGGTCAAAACCTGATCGCTTGAGCTTTTCAGAGAGAGGAATATGGTTGTAGTTTTTCATGTTTGAAAAAAGATAGTTTGAATGGGTTGGGAAGAGAGAGAAGAATGCAGGGTTTAATTTGTTTGCTGAAACTCTAGAAGCATAGCATAACATCTGGTATTTGCGTCTTAGGTCCAGTGGCATTTCTTGGGATATAACTTGTAGGCTAGTAATGGGATTTGTTCTGTAGGCTCCAGTGGCTGTTCTAAGAGCAGTATTTTGAATTGCATCGATTTTTTGCAGTTGGGCTTTAGAAGCTGAGTCATAAATAATAGCTCCGTAGTCGAGTTTACTTCTGATGAGGTAGTTGTAGATAGGTTTGATGTGTGGAAGAATGATAATAATACACAGTAAACATAAGATATATATTTTTACGAACATTATGATCCGGTATATCAATCAGATAATTTTCACGTGTTTTGATTTATTTTGCCTTTCTCCTGACTTATTCCTTTTCCATTTCATTCGTCTATTTTGGAACCATACTTTCACCTAAAAATTAAAGATATATAATATAGCTAACGAGAGGAAAACATTTTCCCAAATAAAAATTTTATCGTACACATAATCCTTTTTGAAAATTTTATAGTAAATCTATGGGTCTAGAAATTTTAACAAATTAATAGAATTTTTGTAACACTCTATTTCTACGTCCATGACATGAAAATGTTTGCTACTCCCATTCAAATATTTTATGGTGCGCCAATGGTAAATGGACATTTTTACAAATAAAATAACGCGGCGACCATCTCATGAGTTTTACCTCTACCAAAAATCACACAACACGGTTAAAGAAATGTCCAAGACTTTAAGAATATTTCCTCTGTTTAAACTGGGCTAATTATCCCTTGGTATAAATACTACTCAGTAAAAGAAAATAGAACAACCTAACTTCATTCACTACAGCATGACAGATATCGGTATGGAGACTAGATATAGATTAATGGGTCGATTCTGAGAAGTCACATATAAGTAAGAGAAACTGTAAGATATAGTAAGTTGCCTTGTAATTATTACAGATTTTTGCTTACACACCCTACAGATATAATTGACCCAATAGGTATAGTCTCCTAATGTATTTTATTTGAGACAAAGATGAAAAACCCAACACGACAATTTATTTATGTTAATCGAGGTGTTTTATCACATACAGAAAATTGTCATCCCTTTTACCCCCACAGTTGACAGCTGCCCCATTAGATTTTTTAAAATGCAATGGGGGTTGTGCGATACTTCGTTGTAAGGGGTTTGAAAAGCAAAACTCAAAAATATATCATACTTTAATCTCAGTCATCTGTTTGTTAATAACAATTTATTGATGGTTTAAATTCATACTTCGCGATATAAAAATAGAAAAGTAGTTCACTGGTTTTGCTTTAATTTGCGACACCCGATAAAAAAAAATTTTTTTGAATTCATTTTTCCGACTAGTAATTAATAATTTTATCTACAACTGTCATGTAACGAGTACGATTTGACACTTTTTAGTGTCATAATGACGTATATTACCGCACTAGTGCGGTAATGAGAATCTAGAAACATATTAATACCAGAATTAAATATTTAAAATAACACTGGAAGCTGCATTTTCAATTTCCGAAAGGAGATTGTCTTCGCTTGAACTCATTTTTATAGATTTTTGTTCATTCAACTTTGAAAATTTGATGACATAACTAATTTATTTTATTTCCACATCCTTGTTTATCTTTGATGATATGGTCACAAAATATGATACACAGTACCTTATGTTTGCAGTCAATATTATTTAAAATACGTTGGATTGGAATTTTTTTAAAATTTTATAATTTAGGTACTGTTAATAATACTAATAAACAGTTGTAGATAAAATTTTGTACGTAACACGTGTGATAGGAATTATTAACGCACTTATGTGATTACACGACTCGGCCTACAGCCTCGTCTTGCAAACTTCACATGCGTGCGTTAATAATGTCCATATCCCACTAATTACGTAAATAACTATTTCCAGTCTCATTAATTTTAAAGATATTAAAGTGATACATTATTTTTTTGACAATATTCATTAAATAATTTTGTGATCCAAAATTTGAAAATTATACATTTTTGAGTTCTGTTTTTCAAACCCTTTCCCAAGGAAGTACCTTTCTTGCTATTTGAAAAATCTAAGAAGGTAGGTTTCAAGTGTAGTGGGTAAAAGTGGTGACAATTTTTAGTATGCTATAAAACACATCGATTAAAATATTTGACTGTTTTTTTCATCTTTGTCTTGAATAACGGAGTTTCCTAGGGGTGGGTAGGACTTAATATCGTATTTACACTTACTTGTCTTTCAGTTAGATCCAAAGCCACAGCAATCTCATACCTCCTCAATCTCGTTAAATAATTTGAATGGATGAATTCTCTTTCTAGTTCTCGAATTTGTTTTTTTGTGAAAGCTGTGCGTTCTTTTCGAGGCTTTGTAATAAATTCTGCATCTCTGTTATCTAGAAATTTTCATTCAACTTTTAATTCAAATCCAAGTCAAATATTTTAAAGATTTATGATTTCTCATCTATTTATTTAACGATTTCAATAATTTTTATATCAAAATCACTTTACAACAAGACCAATTGCCAATTGTTCCAAATTCAATGAAGTCAACCTTAGATGACGCTGCACGCCAAAAAGTTTTTGGAATAGATACTTTTTTGGAGCGATTTTTATGATTTCTATACAGTGTAAGTTGTAATGAGTTATTTTGAGCTGTACAGATTTGAAGTTAATTTCATTTTCCCCGTAATTTATTTTTATTTTATCACTATATTCTATATAACTCGTTACTTTCTCTCCGACTCCCTTTCTACTAACGCCTTAATTTTTTTCAGGTATTACCGTTAGAATTTATTTTAGTATTCGAGTCCGAGATGAGCAAATTCGAATTCTACCATAGGTATATAATTTATGTGTTTCCGATGTTCAAATTTTCCCACTCAAAAGACGTCCGGTATATACAGTGGATAATTGGATTTTAAACTCGTACTATTATAGTATATTGTGTCACAAGGGCACAAAAAGGGGCTTTTGCAGCTCAAGACGCATGAGCGAGCGTTTCCCGCATGTGTGACACACAACAAATACTTAAATTAAACCAAAAAATAGGAAAATATAACAAAACATACACTGAGGTTTAATTGAGAAAGTCACGTGAAACGTCAAAGGAATCCAGTGACAGATGGTGAAAAACTTCAAAAATCGTTGCGTTACATATGAATTTTTCGCTTTGAGCTGCTAAATAATACTTTCCTCCCTATTTTTGGTGTTCATATGATTTTCCTTTAATTTCGCAATACAGATTTGTCTTATTTTTGCGTTTAATCTAAAGGGTTTCTCGAACTTGCAAGAGTCTCTAGCATTTGTTCGATTACTCGGCAGATTTAAAACGTTTTGTCGCGTCTCGTGGACCAAGATAAACAGTAGTTTTTCGTGTTTCTTCACCTAAAATTCGAACCGTTTATCAGACTGGAAGAGGCTTAGTTACCGTGTGGCAAACCACGTTAAAATCTTTACATGATTCTAAAATAACCACAGAATTTTTGGATCCCAACTTCCCCAATCGTTGGATTGGATGAAACGGGTCAATTTCATGGCCTGCAAATTCACCATATATCTATCAATACAGGGTGTCCCACTATAAAGTAACACATTATGACGGCTTACTACTGATAAGGTCATTTTTTTTCGGCGCTTTCGGGAAAAAGTATACATTTGGCAACGATGTCAATGAACATTTGAAGGGAATATAAGAAGTTGGAATTTTGCATATCACACTATATATAGTGTGACCAATTTGGTTTGGAAGCACCCCTGTGAAATACGCCTATTTTAACCGATTTTTGATTTTTTTTGTTAGATTCAATACAAAAAGCAGTACTTTAACTTCAAAAACTTTAATCAAAATGTATCATTATTTGTTTTTTTAACAATCACATTGAAAAGTAGGCTTTTTCGCTTGCCATTGACAACAAAAAGTTGACGTTTCTTGAGGAGCGTTACTTTACGCTCGCCTAGCGTAAAAAATGGCAAAACGCTCGTGGCCCATAACAACCGATACTACAAACACAATCGTATTGACAGTGACAGATATAAAAGTTTGAAACATATTTGAATTGACATATTTAAACTGACAGATTTTGAAAGTTTTAATGAATTCTACTTTACATTTGTTTTTAATAGTTACAAATTAAGCTAAATATGTAAAAATAATTTGTGCGTTATTATTTAGTCGTGGAGAAAAAATATTATATATTCCTAATTGGGAGGGAGGTTGATAAACACACTACTATTTTTCTTAGTGTAGTTATTCTTCGAATCAATACTCGTGTAACTTTTCTCAGTGTATCAGTTAGTTTATGTTTCAATGCATTGATGAGAAAACTATTTTCATCATATCAGCACAATTTTACACTACTTACAGATGCTATAACTCTAAAACGGGTTAGGTTATCGGCTTCGAATTTTTACTGTGCAATATATTTCGACTCCTAGTTTTTGTTTACCATGTACCTAGCCATTTTTAAAATTTGTCACATTCTACGTGAAAAATTAATTAAAATACCTACACTTTTTCCCAAATTCATGTTGTAATAACTTTGTCGTTAATAAATTTTTTTTTATAAAAATGTGCTAGTTTACATTTGTGATGATTCGGAATCCAGTGGTGTAGTCATATATATTTGGGAAATAAATGCCCAATGTCTTTTTTTGGCAGGGAAAAATTAGCATCGAGGGCCTTGAATAAAGTATTTTGTATTTGTATTTATTTATCTGGGGCGACGTACACTGAGATCCAAAAGATCTATTGTGCTCCCTTACTTCCACTAGTTTCTGAGGAGAGTCTCAGAAACTAGTAGCTCCTTTAGTCCTATTTACCGGAGGAATTGAAGGATATCTGCAGGCTTCAACTTAGGTAATTGTTCCTCTTCTATCCAGTAATCTCCTAGGTGCTGTGCTCTAGGATTCTGAAGTGCTGTGCAGCTGGAAAGTATGTTGAAAATAGTATTTAAGCTATGAAAATTTGTGCCGAAATTTTTGATAGGTAGGTTCTGAATCTAACAAAAAAAAGTTTAATCAAAATCGGTGGAAAATGCGGATTTTACGGGGGTGCTTCCAAACAAAATTGGTCAAGCTGTATATAAAATCAAATATATAGGGTTGTCCAAAAAAAAACCGGAATTTCCTTTTTTATTGATATTTTTTTTAATTATAGGTCGATTTTATTGATGTCGGTTTTGTTCAAAAGATAATTGA